>JAUUEB010000011.1:196703-222872 GCA_032362205.1 Clione limacina
GGTATACGATGGCGTTAATGCACCTTTTGAATGATAACAATTGAAATAATAGTGTTGTATATATTTCCGAGAAAAACACATTTAAAGTTGTTATTTCTTATATGTTTCAATCAAAATATGGATAAATGAGGACTACAGCACAAGAACTTTTGTTCAAACTTCATTCTACAAACCATTTTGTGATACTTTTATTAATAATTGGTCCATTTCTTTCAGTAGTTAACATTAGAATCCTATATCTTTTTTGACTAGAATTAACTTATAATCAGTACCAATTTGGATTATCAAATGTAACACTACATACATGCATTTTTTTACATATCTTAAACAAATGCAATGTTGTCTTTCAGGAAGGAGGATTTAATATTTGTGCGTTTGTGCAAGGTTATGGGTTTCTCATGGGAGAAAAAATTGAAGCTAAAAACAAAGTAATACTCTGTCTTATTTCAAGTTTAAGCTTTTTAAAGTGAAAAACAAGTCTTTGAAGTAAATTCAAAAGAGACAGGACGAAACAAATTTTCAAACAAAAACACTGCTTGCAAGGGGACAAAATACAGATACAACAACAAAAGAGTAAAAATAATCTAAAAAACATGCAAAGACAGATATTTTTGTCATGGTTAATTTGTGAATCTTCGGATGAATAAAGATTTATCTTTATTGTTTTCGTAGACTTTAAACCCAACTACAGTAAAATTTGGATAATATGAACTTTATTAATACAAATCTTTGATAATTTGAAGAAAATGAAAGATTTCCCCCCTCTTTGTTAAAGTATAAAATAATCCATGATGCGAATGGATTTATCGATTATTTAAAGTCTTAATCCTGAGAATCCGTTGAGAAAGCACAAGTTGGTCTCAAGATCGATTGTTTATCAATACAGATTATATAAATCAAGTAATGAAGACTCAGATACGAACAACTACTTCAAATACAAAAAAACATATTCAGACATTTAAGTTTGCAATTATTCTAACATTACAGTAGAGTCTAATGAATAATATGAAGTTGATGCAGAAATCCAAATTATTCCCCTCTTTGATCAAGTAATTTGGTCGGTTCTGAACAGTTAGTTTTAACCAGATTCTACTGTATTTCCAACATATGTTGCAGAAATGGGACTTATTTAAGGAAAATTCACTATGACCATACTATACAAAAGGACAGTAAGACTTGTTTTTCACCTCACACGATCATAATTAGAAAAATGTAAAAACATTTTCCACTATCTAACAGTTGTACAAATTTCTTGTATTTTTGTTGGTTTGTAGGCTTTCTGATTTGATATCCCTAGCTTAAATGTTATAATGAGCCCTAATCTTAAACTGAACTATTTAGGGTCAAATCAAAATTCAATTCAGAGTGAACTCACAGATTTGCTTATTTTTCTTTTATTAAAAATAAAGGGACATTTGTTTTGCTATTTGTCTAACAAATTTGAATTGATTTGGAATTTTTCAGAGGCTCAATGTTGTTGTTTTAACGGATTCAGTAAATATTAGTGATAAGGAGACATTTATTTGCTTTTTGTCAATAAAAAGTTAAAATAATTTGGAATTTTTTAGAAAGTCAATTTTTTTTTTACTGATTCATTAAATGTTTGTTATAAGGGGACATTATTGTTGCTTTTTGTCTAAAGAATTAGAAATAATTGGGAGTTTTTTAGAAGGTCATTTTTTTATATACTAATTTAGTTCATATAAGTAATAAGGGAATATTTGTGTTGCTTTGTCTAAAAAAAAATTGAAATAATTGGGAGTTTTTTAGATGGTCAATGTTTTTTTTTTACTGATTCAGTTAATATTTGTAATAAGGGGACATTTCAGAATTTGTGTTGCTTTTTGTCTAAAGAAATTGGAATTAATTGGGGATTTTTTAGAGGCTCAATGGGGTTTGTTTTTTTACTGATACGTTAAATATTAGTAATAAGGAGAAATTTGTGTTACTTTTTGTCCAGCAAGATTTGAAATAATTTGGGAATTTTTATAGGTTCAATGGTTTTTGTTACTGGTTCAGTAAATATACTTAAAATTGTCATCTCTGTAGAAAGCAAAAGGTGTTGAGAGCTATAATAGCAAACGTAACCTCCTTGAAAAACTGGTCACATAATGTACTTTGTAACTGTTACCTCATCTGTAACCTTAAGTATAATTGTGTTGCTTCAAGCAATAGCCTTTAGAGCTGACAAGACCTTTTGTGGTACAACATCCAAATCCTTCTTCTTGGGCAATCCACTCAAAATAAAATTCCATGAAAAGTCTTACCTGTCTATTTCAGCAGTATATGGCTTAAGTACTGCAGATATTAGTACACAGCACACACTTATCATTTTGATGCATACTATAAGTTTTGAGATAAAAAAATAAGAAAAGCAAAAAAAAAAGAAAGACAATCATGCATATCTGATTTGACGGTGGTTGTTAGTAGTCACAGGTTGCAAACACGAGCGCACACATGTGAACAAACACACTATGTCCCATCATCAAATGGTGGTCATGCAAGGGTGTGTAGGGGAATAGAAAACTAAAATCATGCAATGCTTTAATTATTGGTAGATTCATTGTTGTAGGAACCTGCATGCAATGCATGGCGTAGGAGGCCAAATAGAAATTTGAAAGGGGAAAGGCTTGCTACTGGTGTCAATTGTGCACAATTTGTGGTAGAATGCTCTACTAATTCACAAACAGATTTAAATAAACCTTTCGCTTTGTTTCTTTTTTTAATTTCTCTCATTTTTACTTTATAATAATAAGCTGTAAAGAAAGAAATGTCAAAATATGATTTCAGAAGATCTTTATTGTTAACTTTTTATTTCTAAATCCTTGTAAGTGCCAGAATTGAATTTAATGATATAATATCAAAAAAGTAGATCAAAGAGTATATAATGAGTTTACACGCAGCAAGGTTAAGAAAAATAACTAAAATCAAAAGAAATATAGCCATGCCATTACAGATTCTTTTCACTGATTTCTGTCCTTGACCTATTAATAGCTTGTGTATAGGTAGATAGTTATAATGCAATAAAGAAGGCAAACAAAAAAGAAAAATAACTGAAGTGAGTTGACATAAACATCCAAATGTTTCTTGGGAAAATGACAAAAAGGACAACAAATGTAAAGAACATAAAACATACGGAACCCACAAAGTACAGAGAGTAGACTGAGGTTATTGTAAAGTACATAATATAAATGAGGCAAACCATGCAATGCATCTAACAATTCAACAAAACCATACAAGGTGGAAATTATATCATGTACAAGAGAAGCTTATAGAGCAATCATTTCAGCTACACAATGATTACACATTGCTGAAGAAAATCAAGACATATTGTTAATACAAATTATTTACATACATTCCATTCCAAACAACATAAGTCAACAGGAATCATGTTCCAAGAATACCCACATGCCTTCACAAAAATTTATTAGTATGTTTCCCAATAATGGTCATTGGTAAAGCATCAGCACTATTGAGTGTTACGGCAAGTCAAGACAGGTGAAAATGTAAAATGTTCAGCTGTTTTCCACAGCACCAACAAGCAAACATGCTAAAAATTGTTGAGAGAAAAAATAGTTGCCACAGAAACATCTGCATCTTAGAATAGTCCATCAAAGAAGAAAATGTTCTTTACTTTTTTAGCAATATCAGATCCAAGCAGGAATTTATGTGAACTAAAAATAAGATGTATGGAAAGTTGTGGAAAGACATCAGCAGGATCAGCTATTTTTGTTTTTCCACAATTTCGTTCACTTGCGTCACTGAAGTTAATTTCAATCTTTATGATCAGACGTTTGACTGTGGCAACTAAAAAGACACCCTACTGAAAGCTTGACAATACAAATATCCAGAGGACTTCAGTCTACTTTTTTGTAACATTGTCAAGCTTCCATCAAGAGGTCTTGTTCAAATTCATGCTCTAAACTATGCAAATAGAAAAATCTTTCATGTTAAACAACCCACAAGCAACATTACAAAAAGCAATCCATGCGTGTTCATATCAATCAATCTCAAAGGGCAAGACAGAGACAATGAACATTGGGAAATAAAGACAGGTTTACAAATAAACACAAAATTTAGAAGTTTTAGAGTTGTTTGTGTATGTATCTATATATACACAGACATGATTTTGTTTCAAGGTCAAGACTCTTGCGTAGAAACAAATTGACTTTGTTTGTGCCAAATCTCAAATGATAACATAGATTCTACATTCATAATTCACTGCCTACAGCCACCATTTAGTCGCTTGTTGACATAAATTGTGTGGCATCTTCTTAAACAATCTTTATAAACTTAGATTACTTAGTATCAGAGAAGACTAACAACCATTTCACCATTCTCAAAGAACAGAGTAAATGATAATCATAACTGTTGAATCTCACTCTTAACTAGGCGTTCAAGGCAAGAATTTAACAGTAAAAGTCCTCCAACTTATATTCACTGACTTAGGATTTATATATGATTTAGAAAATAGGTAAGGAACATAAATAATTGAGGGACACCTTCGGAGTTTTGTATTACTGTTCTTAGGGTTTTATGATTTAATTGAAAAAGCAAATGCAAGGGAGGGGATCCTTTATCAATTGTGACTGTAAAAGCACAGAGTAAAATATCTGGTAATCTGGTTTCTCCAAGTACGCAGCATAAACATGCCCCAATCTCAAGATGAATGTAGAGTCTATCTTATCAATTTGATATGAAGAAATAAATCCATCAATACATCAGAAAATTCAACAAAACCAGAAAGTTGTCTTTTAATTTTGGATTTATCTTTATAAAATAATTAAATATAATCATAGCAACTGTAACAAAATATCATGGAAGACATTTATTATATTTTTTACCTTTTCTTTGACACATTAAACAATGATGCCACAGCTAACAATTCTTTAAAATGACTATCACTGTGTAAAGTTAAAAAAAATTGGAGAAAAAATGACATTAAAGTCTCACATAAACAAATACTGTTTAAGTTGTGCTGTGCACCAAAGCTTCCGATCTTTATCAAGTAAGATTCACTGTATCACTCCTAAAAAGCACATCTCTGCTTAGTTAGTTAATGTTAAGGCGCTATGTCATAAATTGTCTTTGAAAGGGGAAATGTAGTTTATTCTTATGGAAAAATAATGTTTCAGAATGCTTTCATACAAAATGAACTTGGATCTTTAATTCTTTTTTACTTAAATGCTTTTTATCAATTTGAAATACATCGGCCACCTAACGGAGGAACATAAAATAAAACCCCTTTTAGAATTTGACATATTCTTGTCACCTTTCCCTTAGATATGAAAATAAAGCTGAACAAAGATTTATAGTTAATTTTTATTTCTTGTTAAAAGATTTTTTTTTTGCCTTCTTTCATTTAAAAAAATATATATTTCAGTCTCACAATGCTGAAGTTGATTTTGTTAACAGAAATGTGCTTGATAGGAACTAAAACAGTAAATCAAAGCATTGATAAAACAAGTGTTAAACGATTCATTTGAATCTTGTCATTGCTAACATGTTTCACACAGCTCTACATGATAGAGAGGAATCTCGGTCTAACACAGACTGTGAAAGAAGTAAACAATAATAAATATGTCTTGTAAGTATAACTATTCATTAAACAGATAACAAATTGTCTTCACTTTATCAACTGACAGGACGATATTAAGTAAAATACCTGATGAATTATGTGCACAAAGTGTAATAATGACAAGAGAAAGCATACATTATCATCTGAATATGACACAAAACAATGTTGATAACGATAATATGTCAAAAAGGAGTATTTCAACAGAGATAATGAGTCATGAATTATTTGTTGAAGGTAGATCTTGACACAGCTGTGGAGATTTATTCAATGTAACAACAAAATAAAATTAGGTAGATTTGTTCAATTATAAGGAATCAACATGTCAGCTTAGCGTTTACCAAAAAAATGGTGTTCACTTTTAGTTTTTATACTTCAGATCATCTAGATTTTGTTGCCTCTTGCCAATAGGTTACCTAAATCATATACTTCTTTATAAGAATATTTTTTATTAATAAATAATTTCTAGAATTTACATATTCTTTCTAGGAACTCAGGGAAAAATATAATTAAAGGATGCAATATTTTTCTGGTCTAATTTTATAAAACACTTATCAAATCTTTTCAAAGAAAAAAAATTGCTGCAAGGGCCCCCATGTTGTGAAACGACCCTGTTCTTGTTTATACGAAAGGCAAGAGGAAAAGAAATTTAAAAGTTCAGAATTAAGACTGAAAATTATCAATAATATAAAATGAAAAGTTTGACATAAAAACTTGCTAAATCAAATTTAGTTGTGTTTTTATCTTACTCCTTGATAAACCATATTTTACACATATCAAAAAGGTGCATCAATAGTCATAAGACCTAAACGTGTATCAAACAAATTTGTGTGACAATGAATCGGTTAAAGATGAAGTGATTTGTCTTTGGCATTTCAATTGATATAATTGTTGTTGTATTCTCAAAGTTAAATGCAGTAACATGACACTACATGACATGGGTTCATAACATCAAAAAGCAAACATTGTGGGTATAACAAATGTTTAGCAATGTATGAACACAAATATTATTAGCACAAAATGGAGAAAAGCATTTATTTCTCCAAGCATTTTAGTTAATAATTATTGCATACCTACTAAAGACAATTTAGCATTGCTACTACAATAGGCTTTTCAGATAAAAAGTAAAACAGGAAATATTTTTAATCACACAAGAAAGCCATAAACCATTTTTGCATGCAATCTTATTACTATTTGTCTAAACTGAAAAAATATAACTTATTTTCATTTACAAAAATTGAAGTCAGAAGGCTTAAAAAAGGTTTTTACCTGACAGGAAAAAACATTTCATTAGTTTTTGATGGCCTTAAGTACAAACAAATGGTCTGATAACTAGCACTGTCCTTCAACACCAAAATTTCTATGGTAATGGTCAGTGATATACAAATGAATATTTGCTGCTTAACTATTATTGCACTATGTATACATTTAAGCTTCTGATTTTATTGACCATTAATTGTTGTTTTGACACATTTCAAAAAGCTGCTCATAAATTTTAGCAAACAAGTTTGGTGAACATTTAATATTTTTGATCCTTAGCTCTTTGAGTGCATGTTATGAGGAAAGGACAAAGAGAGACTCAAAATATTAAACCCTAAAAACTATTAAGTGTGATATATTTGATTTACCATTAAAAAAAAACAGCTAATTAAAAAATCAGACGCAAACAAAAAATGAGGTAAGTGTCAATATGACTAAAATATGACAGCAGTTACATGTTACATGTTAGGTAAGACTAGATCAAGTGCTGACTACATATTGATTAACAAGGGCAGTGATCAGTCGTCAGATTGGGAATTTGTTTTGACACATTTAGTAAATCACCAGACGACATGAAGTACTACAGCATTACACACAAATCATAACTAGACTGAATTAAAATTTAGCACCGAGAAGCAAATCGTGATTAGCCACAGAGTATTACCGCAACTTTGTAGTACCAGCTAGCAGTTTGACTTTGATATTTATAATTGAAAATGTGTATATCAATCAACACCTGTATAAAACAATTTAATTCTGTATGTAAATGTTAATTTCAGATCACAGAAACAGATTATTTGAGGTGTATACTTAAAGTAACTAACTGACTGACCTATCAAATAACTATAAAGACAAATGTTGAAATATTCACATTTTTATGTCATATCTAAGTCTTCTGAAGGAAGAGAACCAATAAATCATTAATAAACATCTATGATAAGTTTGCACCATCCATTGCACTAGCAGTATCCTGCATTAAAAAAATCAGCAATGTTAACAGGGAAGTAAAAACAATCTAAAGAGCATAATTGAAATACTCACAAGCCAAATATATTTTGATTCTCTAAATAAGAAAACGGAATAACTTAAAATGCAAAATTATCAGCAAGATATAGAAGAGTTTAAGAAAATTATGTTAAAAAAGAGTAACTTTGGATTCAAATTATTTGTTTAAAACTTTTGAAAGTCCCAATGAATAATGTACAGCTCTTTGGTGTTAGGATAAATAACTGTTAAAAAGGCTAATCTTCATCATTGTCTTGAATCACAGCATCCCCCTTTTTGATCAATAAAATACATACAAGTTTTTGAAATTTCTCTTTGAATTTTCAATTTATCACAAAACTCACATTTTGATTTTATGAAAAATTAACAAAACTCATATAAAAGACTTAGCAATAATCCCATGGTCTAAAGAAATTTACAACTTAAGAAGTCATAGTGATAGAGAAAAAGCTTTGATCTATCTTAATATGTATTCCATTAGTTCTTGCTAACAACTGTGTTTTAATAATGTGAAGAGGCAAAACAATGCAAGATTATGTGAAAAGAATGCAATAACTGACATAACATTTGTACAAATATTTCAAGGAAGAACTTGATGTAAGAGTCTTGAGATTCAACAAATTAAGCAGTTTATCAAAAGGAAAAATGATGCTTATGTATCAGATGTGTTTGTGCAATAAGCAACATTATCAATTGTGAAATCAAATATTCATATTTTAGGGTTGCCAAAACCCAAACTTAATTTTTTGTCTAAATGCAAAATAGAACAATATCATGGCTTTGAACTATGACTAAAGCCAGCTCCAGTTAACAAATCAAACCTAAAAAGGTAGGGAGAAAGTCAACACATTAACATATTATTAGTAAAATCATGACAAGTGGGCAAGACTGCAAAACATCATCAAAAGAAAGATTGCCAACAAAACAGTATTTTGATTGAATTATCGCCGATTAACATCCCTCCAGTGTTATTGAGTTCTGACATTAGTCTAAAACAAAATGTGACAAATTCACAAATGTGTTTGTTATACTACTGAAGGTTGAGAAAAAGATAATATTTTTTTTACATATTTTCATGTAATTAATTTTTTCTTCTTGATCTCATACAGCTACAGAACACACCTCTTATTGTGCACACAGTAAACAGTTGAGATTTTTAATTATTTTTATACAGCAATTTTATAATTTAAAGATTAGATCTTAAGTCTAAACAAGTCATTAATAACTGGTTATGATTTTTTTTAGTCTGCAAACTCCAATAACACTGGATGATGTGCTCAGACAAAAGAGTGACAACAAAGCTTTGACACCCGCTGACACTGAACTGTAACAGTATTATGTACATATAAAAATTCATGACAAAGAGAGAAAATATTATTTATATATGCAAAGAAGTAATATACATACATGTTGACTAGATAACTTTGCTCAAAATAAAACATACATAATGAGTATTGGTAAACAAGATTCCTGCTCCAATTAATCAGCCAGTATCATCTCTCTTAAAGACTCACTCATGAGTAACACACTACCTAGATAAGTCCCACTGGCTTAGAGATTCTTATGGAAGAGAATTTAACTGGCAGGATCAGGCAGCTGTAAGTGTGAAATGGCAATTGTCTATTAATAGAACTGTCAGTCAACATTCAGATCAGCTGTATGACTGTATGCATCAATGTCCTCAATGAAAGTCTCTGTAAAGGGGGAGGTTACAGTGGGAGAGTTCTTTTCAATGCTCTTAGCAATAACAGACGGCATGTCAGCAGTTGTTGCACTGATCTACTCTACGTTTATGATGACAAGACTAGAAGTAGCCAGGATATTGGTAAGCAAGATCAACAGCTCACTAAGAAGGTAGACTAGGTAAGCTTGATAAAGTAGATATAATCTCTGCCTTTGTAGAGACCTCTTTCACTTTTGTACGCAGGTAAAATATGGTGCAGCTACTTATCTTCAGTACTCTTCATACTGAAGCATTTCAAACATGCATATTAAACTGTAAACATATCTCACTTTGAGATAGTCTTACTTGAATTCACACAATCTCTATTGAATGTAAAAATAGCACCTACCAAGTAAAAGTTAATGCAATCATAGAGTAAAACTGCTCGGTCCCTCTCAGTCACACAAACACAAATCTAAAGCTACGTTTCAGGACAGACTAAATTCTTTGTTTAAAATATCAACAAAATGACCTGAGTCATCCGCTCTTCATTCATCAAACATTCATTATGTTAAGACAAAACATCAAAACAAAACATTGGGTAACATTAAAAAATACTGTTTGGAAGTCAAGATGGACATGGCAAGTCACATGACAAGTCACGTCTGATCTGCTTTGGTGGCTGTAACTCTGGAAGTCAGTAGCTGTCCTGCCGTTGAACGTTGTAATGAAGCTTGTTTTGAGTTTCCACGTTCGCTTTCCATTAATGCTTTTGAGTAACAAAGAAGTAAAGACACTGAGTATGATGAGAGCTAATAAGGCGCAAACCTTTGGTAACCTCCTCTGTACACAGCGGCCTGTGAATAACACAAAATTAAAGATTAACTAGTTCACTATGTGTGGATATTTTGAATAAATATAAAATTAATTCAAGAGATGACTGACTGCTCACAAAAATATTAAATCTTCATGTAGTTGACAGTTGATTCAAAAATCTACATTCTTTTATTACATACATTTTTTTTTCAAATGTTGCTCCAAAACTCAAAATAACATACAGACATTTTCAAAGCAACATTAAAAGGCCTTGGTCTCGATTTTTTAAAAAGATTGATACATTTTTAACAAATAAAATAAAATGGATAAAGAATGAATAGCTACCTTGTGTTTTATTTTAAGAATTATCATACTGTGACATGTTCAAAGTAAACATCTTACTCACAATATATGGCCAAAATTAATCAGATGAAGTCTTCAACATCAAGTCTTTAATGTGTAACCCTTGGAATATCATTGGCTCTCAAACTTAATTTCCACAAAATGTCATCTGATCATCTCAGTTTTTTAAAGATTTCCCAGAACTAGCAAGTGCACTCAAGTATAACCTGTTATTAAGTAATGTCTGTTATTGTGATCTTGCAAAGTGCAAATATTTATCTTTTCTCTAATGCAATAATCACAGCAGCCAATCCAAGTTATTATTTCAACGGAGGTTGCGGATGATTAGCTTGCTCACACATTAGCTAACGATTCTTGCTAGCTGACAACAGCTTATATATCACATGATTAACGGAAAGCCTGTGCTTCTGGGTCACTGCCAATTGCTTCCAGCATATAAACTTGAAAAAAGATGTATTTTTTAATTCAGAAAACTTAAGATCTATTTTCGTTTTACTATCAAAGATACCTAGACCTAAATAAGAAAAGAGAAAACAGTTCAAAGAAATCTTACCCCATAACCAGCTACTGGTCCAATACTATGGCCAAGGTAAGGTTCAGCAGCATATTCTCTTCCATAACTGTAAACATGGAATAATAAGGACATGTAGAATTCATACTGGGTGTGAATACTCAAACATTGTGCATCAAATAAATTCAAAATAATATGATGCATCTAAAAGTGATGTGACTTGTAAAATAAAAAGATAAAAGAGCTTCTAGAAATTCATACATAAAATATGAATTCTACAGAAAGGAAGTGTTTTCAAAAGCTTACTAATTGAAGATACCACTATGATTTACGGATTTGTTTCAGGATATTTTTAAGATATATTACATGCATACATTTTCACAATGTCTTTTTGACTCTCTTGATCCAAATTTTCAGCCCAATAAAAATTTATGTGGCTTGGATAAAAGATGAATATCATATGAAAAGAGATGATAAGCAGATGTTTGCAACTCATTTTTCAAAAGCATACAAAAACAGTTAAAAATTGGTGAAAAATGGGTCTTAATGTTATGACAAAACCAGTAGAGGCGAAACATGACAAGCTAACCAAGTTTGATGCCGGGGACTTCTAAAAAAAAGAGACATTTCATCAAGGCAAGTATGCTGTGATATTCTTATTTTGTATGTTTTTGACAGACATTGTTTGTGTAAAACATTTTATAACAGACTGAATGATTTAGTAAAACCCCTTTTCGCACAAGGGTCTTTTTAGGCACATTCACAAAAATTATTTTTACAAGGGTGTTAATTTTGCAAATCACAGTCAGTTTTTTAAATTAATGGACATGTCTTTATTTACAATAATTTAAAAGTAGTGGTGTTTATTGTCATATGCAAAATTGCAGTCAGAGAGACAGGCAAAACCCTATTTGCCTCTGCAAAGGATCAACTCTTATCTCTACTTTCAGCAATATTAATTTCATAATCAACTAATGCAGTACTGAGTTGCATCCAGTTTTCTTGAGACTTTATCAATTACATTTTACATGTAAGCAAAATTTGCATGTTTGTGAAATTTGCATGTTTGTGTCCCTCCCATAATAAAATAACCTTACCAAGATTCAATGACTACACTACTCTAGTCAGAAATTATGAACGTAAACCAATAATTAAAACAATTTGAAAAACAGAATGATCATATGACTTACCCAGCAGTAGTGTATGTGACAGGGGTGGCCATAGCCCCAGCCATGCCAGGGAAGGCATATCTTGCAGCACCTGCAGGGTAGCTGGCTGGAGCTCCAACTGCATATGGCTGACTTGTTATCAACTGTAAAAAAAAGTTTGCAAAAATAAGATTAACACATGATAAGAAAAGGATGAGGCCCAATAAGAAACCATGATAACAGACTATATTATAATACTTAGTTTTTGTGATAAGCTATTTTTTTACATGATACTATATGGATTCATAAATAACAGATAATGATATACCATGCTGGTTTCCTATAAGTATAGTAAATATAACATGCTACAATCCTTAACATTTATAAAGAATTTAAATAGAAGATTTTTTTTAAATATGAGGGTAGCTTATGTTTTGAATATAAATGTTCATGTGACTCTACTCTCTCATTATACGACCAATAGAGATTAGTAAAAATGGAGTCATCAAGCACACACATTTGACTTACCTGATAACGAGTAGGATCATAAGTAAGACCTTGAGCAGCAAGACCTTGAGCTAATAATTGGTCTTGATAAACACTGGTGATGAAATCATAAATAATCACTTTTTACTTGTTCTATACTATTCTAATCTTTATGTACTTTCTTTTAAAAAAATTGAGTATAAATCTTATTATTAAAAACCTATGTCCTCTTTATTGCAAAACAAATAGAACAAAACATTTATAAAGATACATGAAAAAAGAATTATTCACTTATAAATACTTGTATATCACTATTCATTGGTTAGCATCTTTTTTTTATTGCAAAATTGCATAAAACTATTTTGCAAGCAATTAACTTTCAGGAAAGACAACTGTAAAATATATAGAATTCTACTTATCCACACTGCATGATAAAACTAGCATTTTACCAAAAACTACAACCTGCAAACTAGTCTAAGCCTACAGGACAGGATATATGAAATCCACTTGAATCTCCTAACCCCTGTCCATTTTGTTTTTCATTGGCACTGTGTGTGTCCTAGAAGTGTATACAGCTTTTTTCTTAAAGATTCCTCTAGCATATATCCATAAGAAAAATATAAAAGGCATATGGATCAGGAAAAAGAATACAAAAGCATCCTGAGTTCAATCACTCATACATTCTATAAGAATTGATCAAGTACAATTTCTTTAAAGCCTATAATTGTAAAGTATGTTTCACTTAGTATCAAAAATAAAAAGTTCAACTTACGCAGCATAGGGTATAGCAGAAGGTTGAGCAGCAAGAGGTGATGGATGCCTCAAGCCTGCAGCGGCAGCAGCAGCTGCAGTGTACATACCACCAAGGCCTCCCAGGCCTCTTGCTGCCACTGCCTGAGCAGTTCTTCCTCTCGTCAAAGCCACTCCTCTCAAGGCAGCTGCAGCAGCTACTGAATCTAAAAATATGAATTCAAAGTTGATTTTATCTTCATTAAAAGAAGGGTTTAAATTCAAAATTCAAAGACCAAAAACAAAGGGGGGGGGGAACAGTTATATTAATAGTTTTTAAGTCAAGATTGCAGGGAACACAAGCATATTCAAACATCTAAACCCTTTGGTTTGGTCCGGGCATGATTGGAAGTTTGCAAATGTAAGGTAAAGTGGTCTGCATTGAACCAAGGGCTACTTAATAAGACTAGTATGATCATACCATTCAAAAACTGTTCATTCATTCATCCACATTGGGATAAAAGCATTCAGCATCATCAGGCCACCACAGGCTTAATTATAATCATTCCATCTACACCTACTGTCTTTTTGTTATTTCACCAACATCCAGCAAAATTGTCAACAAACATTACTCAAAAGTAGCCAAACGGCTAATCAAATATCTCTAATGCAAAGTGAAATGCACATTCAGAGTTCTTGGGCAGGAAAAATCATTTTATTAATACATCAAAACATACATGTTGACATAAAATTTAAAACAATCAAATAAAAACAAAAATTTATATAAGCAAAGCTTTTTAAAAAAAGTGGAGATCACTTGAAGTTTCCCATCAAAACAAAAAATATTGGCAAACTTATGCAAGATATCAATGACAACTTCAAGAACCATTACACTTGCTGTTACTTCATTCTTGATAAAATCATAAACATTATGATAAATTTGAGAGAGGATATTTATAGCTTCTAATTTCTCTTTAATTATTATTTGAGAAACAAATCAAAGTATCAATTTCAAAGAAAAATGAGGCAAAATATAAAAACAAAAAGGGCAAAAGAGAAATAAAAAAGAAAAGGATATGAAGAACATGAAAGCTTCCTTATTCAAAGAAGGTAAAGCACTAAAAATGAATAGAACATGCTTTTATTTTTAAGATTCCTGACTTTCAAGATTTAAGTAGCACACAATGACTTAATCAAGTTGATTAACTGCATAGAATCACAAAAAAGTTGTGTATAGGGGCTTTCAGCAAAAATTTATTGGTTTGCTCTTCTGCGTTTGAAGGGTACTACTTCCTGTTGGGGCTGGTGAGTATTAGATGCAAACAAAAGTGAAGTGGTAATTTTTGGGCAGATATTTTTAGTGTCAGTATTACTTAATACTATTTAAGTATTCACCAGTCAGTATACAAGGGGCATAATTAGATTTTAAATGAGGGTAACATTCCCTTTGATTCTGAAAGCGCCTATACTTTTTAATTAAAATATCATATGGAACGAGTGGAGCAATTCAACATAATTGAATCTCTCTGAAGTTTAATGCTCATAAAAAAAAACACTATAAAACTACTGCTCTTCAAGAAAACAAAAAAGAAAATGGGAAATGATAGCCAATGTGAAAAGAAATGTTCAGCTTAAAGAAAACAGGGCAAATAAAAATAAAGTAGAATTATAAATAAAAAATAAATTTGCACAAACATAAAAAAAAATATCAATTAGTTTCTTTTAACATCTTTCTCTTTGTCTTTATTGAGAATTAATGCAAACAAACTGCTAAAAATAAATATAAAAATTTAACGAAACAAACAAAAACAGAAACAAAGACAAAAACAGAAGAAAAAAACGTAAAGAGAAGGGAAATATATGAGTGCTAACTTCATGCTAACAACTACATAACATATGGAAAAAATAAACATCACAGGAAAGATTGATTCCTTACCCGTAGACAGTGTGGGTGCAGTCACCTTTTTGGTCATGACTCGTGCAGTTGCATTGTTAACCTAGCACAGAATCATGGTTTGGGTCAAACAAATGCCAGACAAAATGCAAACACAAATACTCACTACTTGAGAGACTTTATATCAAGTCAAAGTTATTTTCATATTACTGGCCTATGAAGATATTTTGAGGATATAGATATGCATCTATATAAAAGAATATAACAGGGCAGATGGTGGTTGTTAAGTTATGTTAAGTCTCTCAAGTAATGAGCCAATAATGTTTTAATAACATTTCAACATTCAAAACAGTTCAAAAGGTAAATCTACGACCAGTTCTAGCTTGCTATGACACACCTGATTGAAACCATTGGCATTCAGGCAAATTTTATCTTATTTTAGTAAAAGCTTCACCCACACCAAAGGAATAAGATAAATGTATATTTTTAGGGGTATTTATCTCAACAAACAAAAAGTTTTTATTTATTTAGATGAATATAGAATTGAAGTACAGGGTATCATTTTAGGTCATAGCAAGCTAAAGGTGACATCTAAAAAAAATATTCTTATATTTAAAGAAACTATCTTATCTTTCTGATCATGTTATACTAATTGTAATTTTTCAAAATTCTTACTCATATAAAATTACAGTTATGAAGATAAAAAGACAACTAATTTTACATTATAATAACAACAATAATATCAATGATAAAAGATGTCACATCTGGCCAATAAGTAATACAAATTCACTTCAAATCGACTAAGTTAACTAAGTTCCTAATACTCTAAGCAATACAACTTGAGGCCAAAATGAGATTGTATTCAAATCAGATACAGTAGCATGGTTCTTGCAAGAAAAAACAGAAATTAATGCATTTATTTTAACAGGTTGACAACAAGTTTTTGGCAATATGTCCATAGCGTGATAGGAAATACTTAAAGTCTACTATTTAGCTTGAGGACAATGTTTTTCTTAAGGAAGATAAGGACCAAAAGGCCACCTTGTATTTATAACAAAAAAGTTATCTCCAACTATGAAAATGTTGGAGCCTTTAAAATGGGCTATAAAACAGAAAAAGAAAGGTTCGCACGCAAGATAAAAAAAAAAGAAAAAGACAATATTAAGCCTCCTTCTATCCTGCCTAGAGATGGCAAATTCTAGCTATTATAAAAAGTATGAATGCCACACACAAAAAAGTAGGACTGGTCCTTTGATGTTTGAGAGCTGTTTGAAAAAAGATTTTTTTACAATGAAGAAAAAGCTTAGAAATACCTCAATAATCAATACAAAGAGAGAATGTTTTAAATGGCTACCAGCGGAAAACCAAAATACAAAAAATATTATTGACTATTCCTCCAAATATCTTTTATATTCTCTTTGTTGAGATTATCTCCCTTATGAACACAATTGTCCTCAGGCAAATACAGCTTTAAATGGGAAACGATGTGTTTTTGCTATAAATGGTCCTTAGACTCTGTATTAGTTCAGAGTTCTCTCTAATGAATCTTGTTTGAGAACTTTACCCCCAAGGTATAACAATAACAGGGTCATCAAAGATAGTGAAATAGTCTCTCTTGAATCATGAGAAAACTTCTTGGTTAATAATGCTTTGACAATGTTATTTGGTGAAACCGAAAAAAAATACAAAAATGTATTTCTCATAGAAAATTCAAAACTCAAGGAAGTTTATTCACTAATTGTATTTCACAACTTTCAACCATTTAAATGATGGGTAATCCAGCTGTATTAAATCAAGTAGCTAGCTCATTTCTAACTTGTCACTAGGTATTTCATGTGTTACTTCTTTCCTAAAATAAATCTGCATGGCCTCAAGTATGTAAGCTCAGAGCAACAGAATATCAAAACATAATAACATGTATGTTGAGCAGTTTTAAAACAATAATAAACCATAACTCAAAAAATAGTATTTAAAAACTTAACTGTACCCTGGGATTGAAATAAGTTGAATCTCCTTGTTTTTTTTCCAACCTTATTTACTGAAATATGGGAGTGCAAACTCAATATATGAAAACCCCCTCCCCACATTTCAATATCAAATTCTTTTGCTTTAAAACCCCATTTAAAACTGGATGTTCCAAAACCCTTAATCTTTATATATCTTGTTCATTTTTCGTGACTCATTTTAACCAGGGAGGCAATCAAAAAGATTCAACAGAATACAACTACAAGGTACCCATAAAATATAACCAGCTAAATTCATATTTAAAAAATATATCTTACAGCTTCACTACCTAGTTATAATTACAGATAAAGAAATGCCATATATACATAGTGAAATATGCACCAAATATCTACAAATGAAAAAACTTTTATATATTGTTGCGATGGCGTGCGATCAGAATAGCTGGGCAGATGGGAGCATTGCACATATAAAAATGCACAACAAAACATACTTGGCTATACAGGATGGCCATATATTTTCCATCTGTTCTCTTCTTCCTGGCACGTGGTTGCCTTTCGAAGCATAAAAAATTGTGGTGAAAAATAAATTTATGAGAATTCAACAGTGTGATTCATATATTGAGATACAGTGGCAGGTAAAAGTTGAAGACCACCCTGACATTACCCACTCTTTTTGCTGAGATTTTTCTTTGTATCCACTTTTTAGGCACAATATTCATATCCCTCTATTCTTTTAAAAAAAATAACATAGCACAAATAGTTTTTTACATGAGACTTAATACATACTGTAACTTAGTTTGAATATTTCATTTCCTCCAGGTTATACATAATAACAAAAGTTCACTTTTGTGAACTGATCAATAAATCATCTCAGTTTTCCTATCTTTATGGTAGCAATGTGAAATTCTGATGATTGAAAAGGTATAAAAGTCAATTGTTCCATCATGTTAAATAAAACCTTGTGTATGAAAATACATTTCATTGCCAAGTTACATTCAAAGAAAAACTTTATATCTCAAACTGCTGAAGTAAGTATTGATCTTAAAAAGTTACAATTTTATGTAACAAAAGAGAACCTTAAGTCCCACAAAGAGACCTTTAAATAAATTGATACTCAAAGGAAATCACTGTAGATAGGTACAGTTTAACTGTTTTCTAGAATAATCCATTAAAAAAGTACATCATCTTGATTGGTCATCTTTGTTGTTGAACCAACTAAAAGTAAACTGTGCCTCAGTTCAAATTTGAAAAACAACTAACTCAGCTATACTAAGTGCTCATTCCCTAAAAAAAAAATAATCACAGGTGCCTTAATCAAATAGTTGCCACTGTACCTCTCGTTCAAGGATTATGAATCCTGCAGCCCATTCAAAATTTGTGACGTGTAACTTAAAAAAGGGATCTAATGTCCAAAATTTTACTTTCACAACATTGATGTAGCCATCAAAATGTAAAACAAACAAACAGGTATAGAAAAAGATGGGTGAATCTATTGAGGGAAAAATGAAATAACAGGCATTTCTCCATACTGCAACACATGAATAATATACTTAGCAATGGTTTCAGTTGTGCTAGCACAAAATGTAAAGTAGCATGCAGGCACCTCAATCTTTCGTCCCTCAACCACAGTGCCGTTCAATTTTTCTCGTGCTCTGTCGGCATCACCGCTATTTGCGAAAGTTACGAAACCAAATCCCTGCATGCATAAGGAAAACAAGGGCCATGCATTAAACGTGCAATGAACATGAACATTATTATTATCAGTCATAAATAACAATACAAAAAATGGGTACTGTCCACAGTTGAGGTCAGATTCTATGCTCGTCAGTTTAGGGAAATAAAAAAAATGAAAAACAAAACAAATTTGTAAACCTACAGTCTTTGTTGATTGGGTGAAAATAAGTCAAAAGAACTGTTCAAAGAGGATGTGAATAAATTATGGCTTCTGAAAAGAAAAAGGTATAATAGATGATGACTGTTGTAATGTGTCATGAAGTGTGTGTCTTTGTAGTGTGCTCATTGAAGACACCACATGCTGTTGTGTGATTGGCTTCTCTCTGTAATTAGTTTGTGGCAAGCTGTTAATAAGTCTCATAACAGGGCATGTCAACACCTTTTAACATGATTTCAAAACGTGACATGAGCAAGGGGAATTATACAGCATGCCCACTGGTCTAAGCCACATGCTATCATGCCTCTGGGCAAAATTCTTTCCTAAGGTTTTGTCTGGGGGAAAAGAAATCAATCTGGTAAGGAAACAACACAAGGAGCATCTACACACTTCCCCGCTTAATATCTACACACTTCCCCTCTTAATATCTACACACTTCCCCTCTTAATATCTACACACTTCCCCTCTTAATATCTACACACTTCCCCTCTTGATCATCTACACACTTCCCCTCTTGATAATCTACACACTTCCCCTCTTGATCATCTACACACTTCCCCTCTTAATATCTACACACTTCCCCACTTATGAAAAATGGACTTGTCTCATCTTTAAAAAGGCAATTCTCCCATCTTTTGTCTACACTAGGTAAGATTTAAATAAATCCCAAGTGTGTAAAGATATCTTGGAGTAGAAACAGGGACAGTATTTTGCTATTCATGAAATTAATAATCAGAACAAATATGCTCTGGACTGTTTGAAAAATCTTTGTGCAAAAACCATGATCATGTAATGTCAGGAATAGTAAGACCTTCCTACTGTGGACTGTCGTTAAAAACTGCTCACTGGTGCCATTGATCATTAGTATGTATTTCAGTTGAATCACTTTTAACAGCTTATCTCTATTCATTCAAAGCGAAACTTAAGGATTCAGCAACAAAGGAATTGTCTTATTTTATAGATGTGCTAGAACTTTACATGCTTGGATTTATGAACACTGAGAAACAGCCAAAAATGAATTTTTTATAGCTTATTTCCTGAAAACAAATATTCACATTTAAGCTTTTAATTTCCTTTCAATCTACACAAAGCTAAAGTTGGCAGTCTTAATCAAATCAGATATTTGATAAATTAATGTCTACGGTTTGAACATTACGATTTGTCTTTAGTATTGAAATCCACAATGAAAGCTTTAATTTAAAATCTTACATATTTTTTTTTTATAAAGTTTAAAATAACTTGTTACACATAATGAGCCATGGCACTGATGGAAATTAGGTGTATTTAATGATTTAATGAGATATGAATTACACGTTAAAATAAGCTTTGAAGTTATTTTTCAAACAGAAAATGTTGAGCTTGCTTGTGACAAATGTTTTTTTACAAAATTTGAAACATTGCAAGTCAACATGCTAAGAATTGGTCAGCTTCATGCACAAAAGAGAGGGGATGGGTGCACAAAGTTATTTCTTAGAACTGCATATTTACTTACTCCTTTAAGAAAAGGTAAAATCCCAATAAAATAAATATAAAAGAACAAAATCTTATGTTTGTGGTTGGTTTATATGTAAAAGTAATGGAACAAAAATTTCTGCTCTGCATCAAAATTGTTTATGATGCATAAACTGCACTATGCGAGTACAAAATTATCTTGAATTATCCTACTATAACGTTATTCTTACGCTATTGACTGTGAAATGTCGAGATCGTAGATAACTTCGTTTTCTAAATCATAAGTCACATAGTGCATACAGCCATCATGCAGCACACTTCTAACTTTTACACTCAAAACGACAACGGAGCAGACAATTGTTAGTATTTGTAGAAGCTGATTTGGATAAACAGATTAATGCATATTATTTTGTATCTACACAATTATCAACACAACTGCAGGTTTTTATGATGTACTGCAGATGGAGTTTCACCAAATTCACAATCTTTGGATTGGTGCAAAATGTTAACCAGCAGTTTTTAACACTTCACAATTGATGGCAGTATAAAGAGGGCTGACTGCACATAAAAAAGAGAAATATTTTCTCAGAACCAAAGGGGTTTGATGTACCCATTAACAATATGAAAAGGGAATCAACTCTAAAACAAAAGTGTCTCCATTTTTATGTCAGTGCAGGTATCAAATGTCCTAAATCATTACTTCTTCATATGAACCACTTACATAGAAATTGAGATTTTTTCAGAATATTTAGAAAATGTTCATTAAAAAGGTTCCTTCTGAGGATGTCAGAAGCATTGATTTTGTAATTCTACTATTTACCATTTTTTTCTTTACATTAAATGAAGATATGATTTAAAAAACCACCCAGTTCTTTCAAAATATACTGAACGACCAGTGTAACAAGGGCCATCCATGCACTGAAATACACTCATACTAAACATCAGTTGAAAAAGGTTATATAATTAGTATGACTAAGGAAGAGCTAGATCATCTGACATTCGGATTAATCGTATGCACACAGCAAAAAATTATTCACCCGGCATATTTAGTCATTCCATACACAGTATGACACTAAACATTTCATTCACAAAACGTGACGGTCAAGCAGCAAACATAAATGCAAACATTACAAATTGAGTCTTTCAGAATGCATGAATGCCTTTTTCCATGGAAGCACACTGCAAAGGGTGGCCAAGATTAGTCAGTTGAATGTTGTCAATAAATGCATTCTAGTACTACATCAATTGTTAAGAAATACACATGTCATATAATATGAATCATTGTCTACATGTTAATGGGAGTGGTGCAATTAAAATGTGAAATCATACAAGCTCTAGAGTCTAAATGAATAAAACAAGAAAACAAATAAAGCAATGATAATATAAATCCATAGAAAAATATCAGTCAACCTTGATTATTATTGAAAGAATGTTAGAAATGAAATCTAAGTCTGAGTCTTACAGGCTCCTTTCAGAATGTGCTTGGAAAGACACAGCTCATTGGAAAGATCTCCAGAAACAGCATGGATTTATAAAGATAATTCTTAATCAGAACAAATCAAATTATGTCATAGACTGTTATGAACAAGTTAGTGTTATTGAGAAGGAACTAAAAAACTGTGATGAAAGAAGAGATTCAAAAAATGATTGAAAAAAAGTCAATGAAGAGTGTAGCAAAATAATGCACTTATTGAATATTTCAAAAATGTTTGTTTATTGTAGAAAGTCATCACAGAAAAAGGTAGTGAGAAATAGAATCCTAAAAATCAATAAAAACATGAAATAATACTGAAGAATACTGGTAACGGAAGAACATGTTTTTGAATGTATTTATACATTTTTACACAAAGTAGTTATCAAATCAAGATAAAAGTGAATAAGCAAAAAAATAGAACGCGAGAATAGGAATGAGAAAGGAATGTAATGGATTAATGACTAATGAATGAATGGGCTTACACAATTAAAGGTGAATAGTGAGAATAAATTAATGTAAAGAAAAGAAAAGAAATTAATTATCAACAATCCTGTTAGGTGAGGGGCAATGTGTTAGTGTGACTGTTCTTTGCACACAAGTTAAAACTCAGGTTTTACCCTTTTTTAGAAACAACACAGCACACAGTGTTCAGAACTGCTGATTAAATCATTACTAATGTTAGAATTGAATGCAACACACTTTGTTTTAGAGCATTGACATTGACAGGCAAATTAAGACAGAATCACTCAGATGCGTGTCAGTCTTTGTTAAGAATAAATCGAGATCGTGACAAGAATTGTTTGTGTGTGTGTGTGTGTGTGTGGATATGTATTGTTTGCTAGTCTTTCTGTCTGTCTGTCTGTCTTTCTTTTGTTCTCTTTTCAGTCAATCAGTCTGTTTGTCAGTACATTGTTTTGTCTTTATGTTTTAGAGAGCCTACATGTCTTTTAGTATTTGCCTTAAACTTGTTTGTGTGTTTTAATATTAACATGTGTAAAAGAAATATATATATATATATAAATTTAAATGGTAAGAAAAACTTAAATGATAACATGAATGATACATGATGGTGAACAATAAGACATAATGAATTCTATATAAATATGATAATTTATAAGAATAATGATGAACATTGTGAAGAACAAAAATTCTATCAATAAGAAACAAGTGAACATATGAATATGGGATATCTGTTGAGGTTGTTCTTATCTACAGGCTCCCACAGACAGTTAAAAAAGAACAGAATCTCTGACAGCAATTCTTTAAAAAAAATTATGTGACTAATCTAATGATTTTGATTATGCATTAGAAAATATGTTTTATTCCAATGTCAAAAAAAAACTATCACTTTTCATTTTATTTTTTTTGCCAATGAAACAGCTCCCATTGTTTTAATGTAAATTTAGAGAGAGTGTATGCATGCACATTTGTATGCAGCACTGTTTAAGACTCATGAATATGCACCATAAAAAATTCCATTAAGGTGTATAAACATTCATTTCACAATCAAACAATTTTGAACAGGAAACCAATTTCATGGTAAATCAGGAAAATGAGACTGAGCTCTCTATCAACACCTAAGGATAGCAATGCTATTTTTATTGCTCTTCCTAAAGCAAACAAGAAGGCTGCAAGCTTAATTCTTTTAATCAACGTACCAACATTAAGTTTCACAAGAAAAGTTTACAAATTATGTATGTTCTTGCCAAAACTGATGAAAATTTCTACACCATCAACGATATGTCCCATATTCATTGAACAAATACATATTCAATATATTTAATTAACAGCATCTAGAATAAGTTTAAAAACTTCCAAATTATGTCTTAACAGCTTGACTAGTTCAAGTGAAAAGCTTCATCACAAAACCCCAAAGATGTTACCAAGGTGAATTAGAAAGATTTTAAAATTGTAAATAAGAGTCCATCATTAACAGCTTTGAGGAATATTATAAATTTGAAGATTTCCTTTGACGGTTTTTTAACATTTTTTCTTCTGGATGTAATGTAGGAACAAGAAGGGAAATATGATTTTACGCATTACGCATTTTGTGATGAAACTCTTCAATTGTTCTTAGTTGATTGATTAAGCTCTGCTGGAATTTATATCCTTTTGCCAAACACATCTAATAATCATAATTAAAAACCTAAAACTGAATGAGATGCTGTGATAAAAAGAGATATTCTTTTGAAAGGAAGGTTTTTTAAAGTTTAACCACATGATTTCAAACTTTCCATTGTTTTTTTCCTATTATGAAAGATGAAAATGAAAACAAGTCATGTTAAAATTTGGTGCGGTTTTTTTACGAGAAAAATAATTAAAACTGCCTCTTTCAAAAAGTTTAAATATAAGTTATGAAAATATTTCATAATGATGAGCGCAATAGATTTCAACTTAAGGAGTCTTAAAATCTTACACTTCAAAAGCATCTCTTATCTTTAAAGTAAAATATATTTTTAAAAGAATAGAATAAAAAGATTTAAAGCGAAATGTCTGTTACTAAACTTGCATCCACTTTTTAACACAGCAACTCACTGTATGCAATTTTGATGCTCACTCTTTAAATGCTAACATTTTCAAATAATGATTCCTTGTTATTTAACAATATGCTATATGAAATAAAAATACAGAAAAGTATGTGTATAAGAATTTCAAAGCTGAAAAAGCATTGCCAAACTTGACAAGGATAGCTACGAAAAATAGGATTGGAGTGTGACAACACATCACTTGACCAATAGAAAGAATAACACAAGAAGGAACAAGTACATTATTATATTCCCTATCCCAAAGAGTGTAACTGAAGATTTCATATCTACTAAGGGTAAACTGATTCATCAAGGGAAAAGGCTAACAGCAAGTAACAGTCAGTAAATGTTTTGTGATTCATTTTCATGGCTCTAGAAGAATGCCACACTTTAGAAAAAGTACTGAAAAGATAGTTCAAAAGCCAAGTCCACATTCAGACACAGAATTACACACTGTAAAGAGACACCTCTATTGATTGGAAAGCAAAGTGTGTGGGTTGCTACCAAAGAGGCAGAAATTATTTGCTTGAAATGTTTCGAAGATGAAAACAGATGTAACAGCTGTGAAGTTTAAAACCTCCTTCCACAGTATAAATTATAGTTTAAATGTTCATAAAAGTTTGAATATATCAATATTATTAAATATTGCTTAGTCTCAAATGTATCTCAAATGAAGGAAAAAGGTATTTAAAAAAGCAGTCATTTGATGTATAGATAGTTCATTTGTTTTTTCAACTCTTTTGTACTTGACGCAAAAGCATGGGCTTCGTGTCTGTAAACCATAAAAATATTTAATCTTATCAGAGTTGAGCATCAAAATTTACTTTCACACAAATTCTATATATTTATGTGACCTTACTTAGCTGACACTTTTTCAAATAGTATTTCTATTGGTTCAAGACATTTAACTCACCTTTGAGCCACGCTCATTAAAGATAATCTCCACATCTAAAATTGTTCCAAACTGATGAAAAAAACATTAAAAAAAAGTTACAATAATTGCATTCACTCACAGTTGTAATCTATACAATTTTAATGTGATATAATTGGAGTCGGGGAATGAAATTCTATCAGATGTTCTTAAAATAGAGCTGTTGTGTTGTGTGTTGAGAAAAAGCATTGTGAAATTCAGATATTATGAAATGTTCTTGAAAGTTACAAAAAAGTATGCTGACACAAGACTAAATACATTTTTTTCCCAATGAATGAAGATGTTTTGTTTTCTACCCGTCTGCTATCAGGCAAAGTCAACTTTGGTATATTGAGTAATTAATGGAATATTGATACATACTCATAATATTTCTTTTAACATACTTTTCTGCCTCCTTTTACCTAAATTGCAGCAACTATCAGATTTCAGAACATACTCCATCATTTAGACCACTTGACTACTCTGGTTTCCCTATTAGAAGG
>JAUUEB010000013.1:1773-12170 GCA_032362205.1 Clione limacina
GCGAATCCGGAAACATTTTTGTGAGCATATTTTGAATCCGGAAATCATTTTTGAGCATATTTTGAATCCGGAAATCCGGTACCTACCGGAGAAGTGGCAGCCATGGCCTGTACTGAACTTCTAATGGATGACATTTTGAAGATATTGGCTGATGATTTGTCATTGTATTGGCGCATTGGAGCATACTCAAGTTCAGTTACAAAGAAATTAAGTAATAATGTGAAACTTTTTATCTTAAAAATATCTAATTTTGGCCATCAAATGATATTCTGTTTCCTGTGCGGCTGGCATCATGAATCTGGGAAAGAAAAATCTTCCCAAATGATGAACCATTTGAGAGTTTAGTACATAACTTATCAATATGGTAGAAAAAATAATAACAAGTGTAGAAAATGTTTAAATTTTTTTTTAGATGAAACCTCATCTCAGCTGAAAAATCAATAGCAAAGGAACACAGGTTAAGAATTATATTGACTTACTTGTGTAGCATAGTCTTTCATTGGTTTCTGTGATTCAAAAAACAACATTCTAGCAGCTTCACTCAGACCAATTTTCTTGTAAGCCTTCTCAATGCAGCCAGCAATCTCATCCCTATATGGAAGGAAAAAAAGAGACTGATCAAATTTTCAAACAAAAAGATATGTAAAAAAGAGTTACCAAATACTACAATTATAAATTGTAAAGTGTGTTTGCTGCATAGTGCCATGGAATTTTCAGAGAACATGTTTCCCCAGTAGTACCGAGTAATTTCAATGAAAAGGTCAATATCCACAATACAAATGTCACAATGTGAAAAAAGCCACCTTCGTAAAAAAAAGCATTTCAACACTTTTAGTCACTTATATATGCGAAAACGAGTAGCTAACCTCTTCAGGTCAAGCGAAGTAAAAGTCGGTGAGGAAAACAATGACAAACAACTACCTCAAATGCTGTTGTCTAAAAAGTCGGGAATCTAACTCCTGATTACCCGAAGCTCAGTAATGAGTAAGGGTAACTTTAATTTACATCACAAGTATTCTACTCCAACTGTTGGGTCCCACCTCTTACTGGTGGTTCAAATAACCAAATAGTGCAAACATTAAATCCTGTCTTACAAATTTGTGATAAAAAAGTATCACTTCTTATAGAGACAAATTGTTCAAATCAATAAAAAGGTCAGCCCTCATTGACATCCAGAGAGTGAAACTAACAGTTTCATTAATGTGTGTTCTTAAAAGAAATTATCTAATTTGTTGTATATCTTTTTATTTGGTATAGTCAACTACAGAAATCAAACTATCAAAATGCCATGGCTATTCGTTTAGAATAATTTATTCTGCAGTATCATGGTCTGGTGGTAGGCTGCTATACTAAGGAGTCCTTAGTTCAAATCTCACCAGAACATAACATTGACACATAACACCTGACTATAGACGGTGTGTAAGAAAAACATTTGAGCATTCACTGACCTTTAGCTTTTATATGTATGCATCATTAGCACTCAAATAAAGGACAATGGAATTTTAACATTAGATACATTTACGGAATTTTTTAAAATAGATTGTTATAAGAAAAGCAAGAACAGCCATTCTGCATTTGAGGAACATTTAGAAACAAGATTTTAACAAGATTAGACAGCAGAACTAACTTAGTATTGCATAACTGCCGTTAATATATCCTCATAATCAACTGATCAGACACATAGACCTGTAAGACACGACTAAAATATGGGAATTTGTGCATAAAAGAAAACAGAATATGAAAATAAATTAGACACATTCTTCTTTGGGGTAAAAGAACAAATATTGCCAAATCCTGCCATGTAATAGTAATGTACTCAAAAGAACAGCAATATAATGGTACTACTTTTACAGAGCTAATGTGGAATATTTTTTTAAGTATTATCTCTTAAGTTGTAGCAATCAAACTTAAAAAGACATTCTTAGACATGAATGTGGTAAAACTATATGACCAGAAGCACATACCTAATTGTATCCAGTAGTATATCAATGAAAAAGTTGTAGTTGTCAGCAGGAACATTGCCTCTGGCTAAAAATACCTGCAAAATAAAGTCAGGAATGTTGTTCAGGTGGAAAAAAGCAAGACCTCTTTACACATACAAAATAAATCTATATGACGTGTAATTATACTTTCAATATTTCTTTAACCGTTTTTAAAGACACACAGCACTAGTTTAACACATGCCTGGTCTTCACACACAGTTTTGGCCCATGAGACCAATATTCCCTTCATCTCTAAACAAACGCTTCTTTACAGTAGAGAACACTAAAGAGGTACTTTTTACTTATTTCATAACTTTGTTACAAGCGTTTGTGATATTTTAATAACTTTTGTGAAAAAAGGGAAGGCAACAAAGAAACAGAAAACCTAATAGACGCTTAAAACAAATAAAATCTACTGTTAAACTTTTTTTTAATTTGTGACAAAACCAGTAGCTCTTTGCTTCAAAACATCTCAACTGATCAGACTGTTCTACAAAACCATTCTTTGAAATTTGAGCAACAATAATTTTGATGCTGAGACTTTCTCTCTATAATTTGAATACAACAATAATCATTAAGTGTGTTTACCTTGTTATAACTTCCTTCCATCAGATACTGCTCCATGCTGACTGGATGTTTGATGTAAATGTTAGACTGTATCTCTTTTACAGGCAAACGCTCCAACTCCTTTAGTGAAACAAAAAAGAATTATGTGCGGATGTATGGCATTCATTTCCGAATGCTGACAGGACAGTTTACCTAAAATACTAGAAACTGATTTAAATCCTCAAACATGAATCTTAGTAGTCCCATCATTTAGATGGGAGGAATGCTTTGAACCCTGTTACAATATACTTACAAGGGAACAACTATTTGCAATTCATGCTACATCTAGTCTGAAGGAAAATTAATAATGTGTAAGCAACAAACAAAAAAATGCTACATAGGATGTGAATTCTAGAATGCAAATGTACAAAATGAAGAAGGATCCTCTTGAAAATTTAAAAACCTCAGTTAGCATTTATTGTCCCCCCCCTGCAAAAAAAATTATGCCCATGATAATCCATAATATACTTGGGACATGTAGCCAGAACATGTTAGTGTTCAATACTCACAGTATGGAATTCAGCCAATCTGTTTTGAGACAGAAGACACAGCAGATTTAGACCCAACAATTGATACTTGAATGTTGACTCTGGGAGATCATCTCTGTTGATTGAATTAAGAATTAGTTTTTATTTTTGTGCAACATCAGACTAAGTATATGCCTCCTGGTTAAATCTTGTGCCATACCATAACTGACAAAGTCTGACTGTGAAAGTAGCTCACCCAATTTTAACTATTACCTAAATATTACAAGTCAGAAAACCAAAGTAATTCCATTTTATAAAGAATATTAACACTACTGTACTTTTATGACAGTTTTACCCTTTTACACTTCACTTAGGGACCGTTCTTTATTGATGTCAACCAAAATCCAGCCTTTTTTTTTACCCCCCCTTGTCAACTTTTTTCGGTCAATTTGCCTGGTTTTCTCTCTTTAAAGTCACTCCTTGTCAACTTTTGCTGACCCCTCCCCTTCTTGGTTGACGTCAATAAAGAACGATCCCTTAGTCATTTAAAAAAGGAAAACAGAAATGCTATGGGGTTATGAATGCAGAATTCTAATATGGCAGAACTGCAAAACACCGCACATGCAAGGTGCAATTATATTATTATTACAGGGTGATTTTTTAATACTGACGCTTTTGAAATTGAAATATTAAAAAAAACTTTAATAGATAAAATCAGGAGGTTTTCTGTAACGTATACAACAGATGACAAATTTTTTGATACCAATGTGATGACCGGTTACCAAGCTATCGACTGGAAAATGGAGCCTGAAAATGTGATTTTAAACAAAATCTTTATTAATTCATTAAAGCATTTCATTGATTACTCAGTAGCCTGTTGTCACATCTAAGCACATTTGGTATCAAACAAAAATTTCACATCTGTTGTGTACACGTTACAGAAAACCGCATGACTTTATCTATTTTAGTAAATCTATTTTAGTTTCTTCAATAACAATTTCGAAAGTGTCGTATTAAAAAATCATACTGTACATGGTTGCCACAGAAATTTGAGAGCCCTTACTGAGGGCTGTTTTTAGAATATGCCTTGCTGAGGGCTGTTTAAGAAACCCTTACTGAGAACTGTTTTTGAAGACCTTTTGCTGAGGGCTGTTATAAGAAATAACCTTTACCGAGGGCTGTTTTTAAAGACCTTTTGCTGAGGGCTGTTATAAGGAATAACCCTTACTGAGGGCTGTTTTAAGAAGACACTTACTGAGGGCTGTAGAATGTGGCAACCATGGCTGTACTTCTTTAGATAAATAATCCACTTTATAAATTCCAGTAAGGGAATTAGTTTGCTGCATGGTCCCCACAAAGAGCAAGGCACAATGTAAGGATCAAACCCACAACGTCCTGCTTAGCATGCAGATGTGATGCCATTAGAACACATTAAGCCTAAAGATTTCATCTCTGTACATGATATGGGGAATAGTATGTGATCAAGGAAAACCATGAATTAATATTTCATATACAATCTTACTTGTAATCCATGTAATAACACTTCAGCTGTGCCATGTATCTTTCAAATCCAGGGATGTCTTTTTGTGCTATTGCCCATTGTGCACCAATCTCAAGGATGTCTCCTGTAGTAAGAAGAAAATTACAATATTATGAGATATACTATCTTAATCAATTTCTTGTGCTGGACACATTAAAAGACCACATCAGTTGCTTGCAAAAGATGAATGTTGATATTTCAAAAGAAATTTGTTAAGAAGATACAACAAATTAATCGTCAGTTTTAAAGTGTTGTGACTGTAACTTTTGTCTAGAGTTACGGTAATCAGATACAGAGGTTTTTCTCCTCAGCCGAGTCCACATCAGGATATGCAGGCTCACAGCAGTCTCTATCAATAGCTGGTTTCCTTCTCCTTGAGGGTTGCTGTTTCTGTCATCAGCCTCCTTCACCCCCTTTTTAATTAATCAGTGGATTAAATTTCAAGGTCTAAATAAACTTGTTGAACGTTAAAAAGTAGATGAACACAATCAGATATAATTTCATGTTTTCATAGTCAAATAAAAGAACTAGTACAAATGATTATCATTGACTTTGATTAAGAGGGTCAAACATATTTTTGTCATTTTACTTTCATAAAAAATTAAAGCCTAAAATTCAGAAAAGAATTGACACTTGTGGAATGGAACAACAGCTTTCAAGAGATGATATAAGCAATATTTGCAAAAAGCTAGTGAAAAAATGTGCACATAGTTTAAAAAAACAACAATTAGAAAGTGCTTTATATTGAAATCTAAAATCAAAGCAATTACAGATAGAAGAATGTAAAATATGTTCATGGGTTTAGGCATGAATCCAATTGAAGATGAAAAAGTAAATGTCACTTTCAAGGTTGAATGTTGACAGTAAAACATGAATATGGTACCTTCTCTTTTACTTACGTGCTATAAGCAGCTCCTGCTTTGACACAGTTGATTCTGTTGTTGGTAGAAATGCAACACTTGTAAGGGCAAGCTGCCAAACAAATAAAAAACAAAATAGGTTGAAAATTGAACTCACATGTTAATAATTGTGATCTATATAATGTAATCTAATAACTGATACCTACCCCAGCAAGGCCAGACTGCTACACCGACCCAGCAAGGCCAGACTGCTACTCCCGCCCCAGCAAGGCCAGATTGCTACATCCACCAGCGAGGGAGAAGTAGAATAGTGTAGTGACTGTGGTAGGTGCGCATGACGAAGCCGCAGTTTAGAAGCCAAGCTAGGTAGTTTGATGTTTTTTCCAAAGTTGTCCTATCAACTTGAAACTAGGTTCATTAGATGCGTCTTGAAAAACCATTCAAGAAAAACATAACTTTTGTTGGTCTATCTTTATTAGTTCCTGAGTTATGTCAATTTTAATGTCCAAATTATCAAGACATTTTACTATAGGAATATACCAGCGTTTTTGTGACCGAAAATCGCACAGAAATCAAGAATAGGGTATAACTCGGCTATTTTTTGCCCGATTTAAAAAAATCAAAAACCAACCTTTTTGTCTAAGAAAGACGAATATAAGAATATCTGAGATTTTTTTAGATTAACCCTGCATTTGATGACCATTATGTAAACATGTTACATAACATTGCGTAACACATTCCGATTCACTAAATTGCTAATAATTCCCATAATTATCAAGTTATTTTAACTATTCTTACATCATTGTTTAAGTTTTTTAAAGACGAATCAGGTGATAAATATTTTTTGTACTTTTAGTCCTATTTTAAAGACAGTAGTAAATTATACTGTTACATAACATTATGTAACACGGTTCTCAACATAATTGTTAATAACGGGTGTATTAACCAAGCAATATTAACAATTCATACATCAAAATTTTTGGTTTTTAAAGAGGAATAAGGTGTTATGTCAATCATTCATTTTCAGTCCACTTAAAACGATAACCTTATACTTATATACTCCTTTTACACAATATTATATGTACACTTTTCTGGCATTATGTTTGTTTATGTTGTTTCAGTGTCCTAGTACTGTCAAACTTTACCCAAGTAATAAACTTGTTTTAAGCCAAATTTGGCTCAGATACATGATTTTTTTTCCAGTTCTTGTCAATTTTGAGTGTTAGTATTTACCAAGCTGTACCAAGCTATATTTTGTAGGGCACTGCATAAAAAATTGAGTTTACTTACAGAGTGAGCAGCAGCTAATCCGTTTCCCAATTCATGAAATAACAGCTAATCAAACAGAATCAAATCTCCTGTCACAATGTATGTGATGAACGCTGTAAGATCTATGTCATACTTCTTGAATGTCATCATGTGCCCAGTAACAAATTCCATGGCTAGTTGTTTCAGAGTACTCTTTAACTCTTCCATAGTAGAGAACTTCTACACCGTTTTCCTCCCACATATGTCGAATCAGTTGACCATCAAGTGAGTGAAGAATGATCTGATAACAGGCTGTGGACTTTTTGATAGGTCACAACATCAATGTCTGCAAAGATCTCAGGGGTTGTGGTTTGAGGAGAGACAATGAACTCCTTGATGGTGTTACCCATTGCTTTACGATTTTGAGTGTCACGCATACGAGCAGTATCGTCACGCCGATTTTTGAATGAACTACCTGTTGGCTTATTTTCTTGCTATATACCCTTCTGTAGTTGCAACAGATCTCCTAAACCAAGTATGCGCTCTAAGGCCATATTGTGGGCAGGTGCATTCTGAGCTCTGATGAAAGGTTCAGCAGTTGGGTTTTCAGGTCACCAGTCAAGTAAACCTGAAGTTACCGTTCCAACACATCCAGTATTTTCTTGAGAAGAGGTTTGCCAACTTGAACAGCTGCTTCTTTGTTGACTGGAAAAGTTGCAAGACTGTTCAATGTTGCATCAGGTATAAGTGTGCCACTGAAGACATCAGATGTCAGCGCAAATATTTGTAATGGATCAGCAACCCATGTTGTGAGATGGACTAGGGAGGCCTGGGTTTGAGATACCTGTGAGAGAATATAAAAATGTATACAAGATTAAAAAATGTATAATTTAAACAAGGCATTTGTTTTTCACACAAATTGCAGTTTAACCCCTTTTACCTTATCAAATTGATTTCTCACAATGCAGTATCTTTGATAAATTTAAACTATGTGTATGGATGATATAACAGAAGTAATTCACATAAATTTACCCCTTAGCTTTGGACATAGCATGAAGACCCTGCTTGAAAAATGGCTTATTTTTTAAACAGTAAATTGATAACTAAAGATCAACTTATGAAAACAATCATCATCATATCTTATCACACAAGGTTTTGATCCAGGACTTTGTGTTCCTATTGGATCTTAAAAGGTCCCTATCTGTGCAGATAGGTCTCATGTTGCAGTCTGCCATGAAAACAATTATCTTAATTTACTAAGTATCTCCACGAAAGATTAAAAAAAGACTCATAAACATCTTCCTTAAAGGTGACTGGTTGCAAAACATACTTCATTTGCTGTGGGAGATATAGTATTAAAATTCATTAAGATAATTACCAATTCCAAATTTTTGGCATTTGTGTACAAGGATGGCATCCATGGACCAGTTATAGTTTTTTCCGATTATGGCAAGGACCCACAACTCTGCCAGAATAATAGGTGTCTCCAGATCCTTGATGATTGCTGATTCAGAACAAGCCCACCATCGGATCAACATGCTGGATGAAAACAAAATCTGCGAACAAAAAGTATATTCAATCTCAATCAACACATGTTTATATGTCAGTATATATATAAAATAAATTACAATCATGCATGTAAATAATATTTAAGAAATTGAAAATAACCTCCCGGGTAGCCGCTGGGCAGTGGCAAATAAAAGCTGAAATAAATTACAATCATACATGTAAATAATATTTAAAAAATTGAAAATAACCTCCCGGGTAGCCGCTGGGCAGTGACAAATTTAAGTTGAAATAAATTACAATCATACATGTAAATACCCCTAATATTTAAAAAATTGAAAATAGCCTCCCGGGTAGCCGCTGGGCAGTGGCAAATAAAAGCTGAAATTAATCACAATCATACATGTAAATAATATTTAAAAAATTGAAAATAACCTCCCGGGTAGCCGCTGGGCAGTGGCAAATTTAAGTTGAAATAAATTACAATCATACATGTAAATAATATTTAAAAAATTGAAAATAACCTCCCGGATAGCCACTGGGCAGTGGCAAATAAAAATTGTAAAAAAATCACTATTATTTTATGTGCATAATATTAAAAAATCGAAAATAACTTTCCAGGTAGCATTTATTTTGATTAAATTAACAGACAGTAAATTTGAGTAAAAACAGTTTTAAAAAACAGCTGTTCTTAACTTTCATTTCATTCTTAGTCTTTTTTATCCTTTAATTTCAACAAGTGAATCCGATACAGACTCTCAAACATGCCTCTTAAATCTTTCATCAACTTTTTAAAAATTGATTTTCATTAAGATCTTCTCTTTTAACAAATTCAATCAATACAATTGACAAAATACTTTTTTTTAGCTATGCGCGTGTATTCGTAATCACGACGATTCGATAGAAATAAGCAAATGATATCGATAATAGCTCTGGATTGATGATTTTCCGTTAGAAAGACTAAAATGTATTCATAACTGCATAAATAGTTACCTTAAATGAAACAAATGTGAAAATCCTTTATCTAGAAATGTTTTCACATGGGAATGTTTGACGATTAACACAAAGATGGCGTATTGCTCGTGTCGATAAACGGAAGTAAAGAAGTCAACAAAGGATCATGGACTTTGGACCCAGTTGAACAAAGAGCGTCGCGAACCTTGACCCCATGGTGCGCGCATTCGCGTGCAGAAATCATTGGGAATGGAAAAGGTCAAAACACAGGAAAGGAATTTCGCAGTAACAGACCATTAAAATTGCATCTATAGACCACCAGGGTCAGAGCACCTTGATATATGTACAGATGTACAATGTGATAGTGTTGTCTGGTGTCACACCATTGACAGGTCGACGGAGAGAGCCAGAGACCTGTATTTATAATATCACAGCCACTGTGGCCAATGAAAACGTGTTAAATAGTATGGTCACGTGGTAGGGATTCCATGGGCCTTTTAAATCCGCGTCTATGACAACCCACCAATCCCCAAGTTTGTCACTTAGTTATTACTAAAATTGCGCCCCTTCTCACTCCTCACTGAAGACTTGCTTCCGATCGATAGAGGAATGGCGGCGTACTAGTACTAGTCCCCCTCTCGATAAGGAGATCGTAATGAGTCGGCTATTGTTTTCGGAATACGATAGTGCGGACATTTGTCTTGATTGCTCAATCGGAAAGGAAAAACAATGAAAAAAAAAGATCTACTGATTACAATATCACCCCTTGGGCTATGCCCAAAAGGGGAGTGGTCAATAATGAAATAATGAAAAATCCCATGCGGTGGAGTTAAGATAGGTGCGGGCGGTCGACGGTAATCTAAGATGTCAATTCCCCTGGCCTTATACAACAAATAGACTCTCAAGGAAACTTCACCCATAGAAGAAATAAAAAGGCAAAGCCCCAACAATGACAACTAGAACAATGAGGAAGATGACCAATTCATTATGTGACCCTGCCTCAACTGCCTGCTCCAAAAGGGCATGAAAAAAGCACTCAATGAACAAAGATTGACGTCACTCACAGAGTTAAATAAGTTCCTTTGTTTTATTTTTTTCGTAGTTTTCTTAGAGGCTTAGTAGCAGAGGTCGTATGATAGGAGATTAATTGTAAATTATCTATTGATAGATAAGTACAGTTCACAGTAAAAAATGTGTGCACCCCTCTTTCAAAGTTCATCCTCATTATAAAGTA
>JAUUEB010000013.1:47524-57840 GCA_032362205.1 Clione limacina
GGGTGTTCTAAAACCCGCCCTCAGTAAGGGTTTCTTAAACAGTCCTCAGTAAGGGTTTCTTAAACAGCCCTCAGTAAGGGTCTTCTAAAAATAGCCCTCCGTAAGGGCTCTCAAATTTCTGTGGCAACCATGTTCTCCTTTAGCTTTAAAATATTACTTGCACCAAATTAAATAAGCGCACATATGAAACTATTAACATTCACCACATGAGCATGTAAGGGGAAAAAGGGCACCCTGTGGTGTCACCCAAAAATGCTCACTAATGAACACAGTTTTAAAACACAGCTCAATCCTAGGGTTATGGGGTTTGGGTAAGCAGAGATCAGTTTTGCACATTTTTTTGCAACTGTATTTGGATTTAAACTGATAACTTCGTTTGCGCTCTTTGCAATTTAAAAAAATTAAATTAATTCAAACCAAAAGTGGATTTAGGGACTGCACATTAATAGGCCCAAGAACATCATAAGAATGAAGATTTTGAACAAGGCAGTGAGAAGAGGGAGGCCTGTGATGATCTTCTGTAATATGAGACTGGTGGTGTATAATTCAATGGGCGGGAGTGTGAATTGTGTGGCCTTACTAACCAACGCTGGTTTTATTTTTTAGATTGCAAAAGATAATAATTAGAACAGACTGGCACATGTGTTGCCTCTGGCCGAAAGGTGCCACTTGTTGCACTTTTAATTTTCAAGATAGTGATAAGTGGTGTTCCATCAACAATTATTCTAATTCAATTCCTTTTCCTCACCATTTTACTTCATGAACAATAATATTTTGACACTAATACTAATTGAAGATTTTTGTTTGTTTAAATAACATTTTTATTACAGCAGTTCCTATGAAAAACCTGTTGTTGACTATAACAACTAACAACTTCTTTTTCATTGAAATGACTTTATTTTTGTTCCATGAGAGTGTCGAGATGTTTTTTTTCAATTGCAATTGGAGTCTTTCAATGGGGAGTGTCACATATTTATTTTAATATCAATTTTGATCAACAAGGAATTTATATATTTTTATTTATGTCAAGTTTCACTTCTGTGAAAACTGTTTTTAATTGTATTTGATACCCTTACAATTAGTCATAATCAGTATCTTGTTTCTTCACAAGCAGAACCTTTCATAGCCCTTTGTAAAAACCAAATGTAATGACTGCTATTTACTTTTTTTTACCAGGAACTCAGGGAGAGAGTTCTACGAGGAAAATATAGAATACCTTTCTACATGTCAACAGACTGTGAGAATCTTTTAAAGAAATTTTTGGTATTAAATCCCTTAAAAAGGTCAAGCTTAGAGGTAAGTTATTTGTTGGTTTTACTATGTAGGTTCTTTCCCTTAAGAAATTAAATATTTAAATGGTTAATATTGGATGATTTTCTGCTATATGAAATTATTTTCTGTGACACAGTGAGTTTTCAAATGTTATTTTTTTCCCATTATTATACATTTTTTCTTTTATTACAAAGACTTTTGAGTATGAATGTAAGACCAAATGAATTATGTTTTTTTTTTTTATGTATGCTGGCTTTTTAATTGTTTTATAAGAAAGATAAGAAGTTTTGGATTTTGCAAATGTTTCCTTCATCCATAACTTTTTTTAATTATTGTCGTCATTGAACATTATTGAATATTGATTCTGTCATATTCTAATTGCTCTACCATTAGCCGTTATAGTTGTAGCTTTTATAATTGACATGATGGGAAAATCTTTAGACAGGTTGATGTCCTGTCATGATAAGATGATGTGTCATGCTGCAATACATTTTTTTTAATTTCATTGGAATTGAATTGTAAGTTTTCAGTGTGAGATAAGGAAGTGCTGACTTAATTTCTGTTTTCAATAGGTAATCTTTGTTTAGTTACCTGATTGAATCCATTGGATAGTGCATTGCAAAAAGTCTGTTCAGGATATTATCCCCCAAATTTTAGTTTCAGAATTATATTGCTTAGCAAACTAACCTTTACTTGTTCATAACTAACCACAATGCATCCCCACCAACAAGTTAAAGTAACTCTACTAGGTCATTCCATCATCAATTGATAGATTGACAATTAAAACAAAATTAATCAATATGTTAATTGATGGCTACCTCATAAAACTGACCTTGTCATTTTTAATTTAAGATACATTTCTTTTCCCTGAACACTTTTTTGTATGTATTTATTACAAATTGTGTTTATCTAAAGTTCTTTTTTACTATTCACTTTCTTATGTGACATGTTTATCTTTGTTCATTACATTAACACAGACCATTATGAAGGACAAGTGGATGAATATAGGTTATGAAGATGATGAACTAAAACCTTATGTAGAGCCTCCTCCAGACATAAATGATCCAGTGAGGATAGGTAATGAAGCCAGTACTCAAGTCTTGAGTCTACAGTCTTCCTCCCTTAGTCCACTGGTTTGGTGGACATGTTGATTTTTTTATATTCTCCAATATTTTCTTTTGCATAGCCATGTCTGCCACTCGATGTACCTTAACACCATATTTTTTATACATGATTTTTGTTGTTGTGTTTATTGATGTCTGTAACTAGGGCCACTTGCATGATGCATGCTTGTGTGGGTTTGTGACTGAAGATGTTGTTCAAGATCACTGTTTTCAGAGATTGGATCAAATGCACTTTCTTAGCTGAATGACTTATCAGCAGTTGCAAGTTTCAATCCTCAAATCTTAAACAACTGTTAAATGCTGTTTACTCAAATATTCCCTAGAGTATCAAGAACAAATAATGAGAATAATCATTTAAAGTACCCCTCCCCTGGTTTGAATACTCTTTAGTCACTTGCCCACCAATACTAAATGTTCCCGCTAACGCCAGGACAGTGACAGAGGCCCTCCTACAAATCATCTCTTTCTGAATTGATTTATCCCTCTTGTTTTTATGCACCTTCTCAAGATTGTGTTTGTTTTAATGCTCAGGCAATAATGAAAGACCGCTGGATCAATATGGGTTATGAAGATAAAGAACTTAAGCCATACAAAGAGCCGTCAAAAGATGAACTAGATCCAGTTCGGATAGGTAAATGTTGTGTGAAACTCGTTTCATTTGAGTTTTTTTCATTGATACCATCTCTTTTCTCTCATCTTAAACAGTAAACAAAACTTTCTCCAATATTTTCTCATTCATTTATGGATGTTAGGATTAGGACTCCTAGAGTGCTTTCCCAACTCATTTAAACATAGCCTTGATGGGTAAAAATGAAGTTTGCTTTTAGTACTCTTTCTTATGTCCTTTAGAAAGATCAACCCAAGGGTCCAAGTAGTGATGTGTGCATTTTGCCAGTGTGTTAAGTTTTTGACAGCTTTGTTCCCTTTTTTATATACAACAATATTGGCCTTCATGTTGGAGAGTTGCTTCTGTTTTTGTCTTAGTTCACAGTAAAGTACAATTGTGCAGTTCACAATTGGCAGATAGACACAAAAATGTGTAATATTTTTTTAAAGCTTTCAATCAAGGAATCCCTATGTTGTTGATTAATTTTGATGCGCTGTTTGTGGAAAAAATGCCATCCATACTTCTGTCCCACCATATTTAGTTCTGTTTTGAAGTAAAGCTCGAGAAAGTTTAAAGATACTGCCACATAAGCAAACCCTTGCCTGTGGGCTGATGGCTTTGCATCAGATCAGGACTGATACATACAACAATGAAATCACGTACACTAAATGCAATTTCAGTATGTTATGACTGGACTGAGTTGTAGCTTGCGATAGAACTGAATGTGTGGGTTCTGCGTTACTCATTAAATTGTTTGGATTCAAATTTCTGTGTCATGCCTCTGTGTTGCTGTCTATTATTTCTATTTTCCCTTTTAACTAAGTTTATTTTCTACCAAATCTGAATTATGATATAGTACTCTTTCAAAACCCTTCAATCTGATGTTTTATTTTGTTTGTTCTGTAAGTGTAGGGAATCACTTAGAAGTTTGATAAATGACAAAAACATGTCATTTGAATAATGAGAATAATCTTCTAGTTCGGGCAAGCAATCTTAAGAAAATGAGGGGGGGGGCAAGCTCTTCAGAAAAAGTTTCCAGCTCTGCTGATAAGCCAAGTATTATGTAACATATTTTATATACTCATATAACTAATTAATGGTGGGGACAAGCCATTATGTACTCTGGTGAAAAGAATAACTAAGCTAATGTAGATCATGTTGTCAAGTAGAGCTGGTGTTTTTGCTTTTTATTATTGTGACAGTCAATAGTTTTAAAGACTCAAACATTATGCGAAATAAATAAATTAAATTTAAAGTCTAACTCACTTTAACCAAATTTTTTGGGAAGCACATTGAATTGTTAAATTAGGGTCATTATTTGTGCAGTTAAGCATGAACAATTCCTGCTGGTATAAAGGTGTATTTTTTTACAAAGATAATGAGTGAAAACATTGGATACGTTTTTTCTCCTGATCATGCATAAATCTGCGGTTTGAGTTTGAACATCTTTGACTGAATAATGAACTTAAGCATAGCTTTTTTAAGCACTTTATCAACTAGAGTCGTGATTTAGCTTTTTATACTAAAATCTATATAAAAGATATTATCTACATTTGCTGCTTGTTGACCCTTAGCGTATGGAATTTTACTGAAAAACTATGTTTAAACGGAACAAATGGTACTTCCCAAAAATTCGGTTAAAGTTTAAGTGGGTTTGACTGTATATGTTTTTTAGTAAAGGCAGCGTATAAAAGGATCTCATGTCTTTTTATAGCAATTTACGCTTCACAACTATGCAGCTTTAATGAATTAACAGTAACAGTTTTTAACTTACATCATCTACTCATGTTTTTACATTTTGGCTCTTGAATTGTACTGACAGTACTAGTTTTTACCAAGTTCAATAACCAATTTGTCATACAGCATCTTGTCCTAATAGTCGAATGATTATGTTTTTATGCTAGGATAACTATATTTTATATCTCTGGTTTCAGGCTTAGCTCATACTTAATATTAACAAATTTATACTCATTGCACAAATAAATTATCTACTTTAATGTAAGATTTCTCAAAAAAGGCTCATCATATTAGAGTTCACTAATTAATTGTCTTTGACATTCTTTAGTTATTGTCTTATATATCCCACAGGTTTTTTATTTTTAATTATGCATAGGCATAACATTTTTTTTCTATAGTACCAATGTCTGACAAACTCTCAGGACAAAACAAAAATTAAAATAGTGAAGACAATATGTAAACATTATCTTTGAAGGGAATTGATAAATTTTGTACTCCACATAATCTCCCCCCCCCCCTCTCCTAATTTACAAGATTTCTGTGACTTATTTCTTTAGTTGTGATTTTTTTCTTTCTTGTCTTTTTTTGGTCCACAACAGTACTGTTGTTTGTGTCTTGTACCTTTTTGTTATTATTCTGTATAGATTGGAGCTATTGTTGTTTGCTTCTGTAGTAGAAAGTTGCATGACTTGGTGGGCATGTTTATGTTGTGGGCAGATCAGTTGTTAAGGTTAACTCATTTTGTTGATTTATTTTCCAAGTGCTATCAATTCACATAGTTGAGAGACTAAAGGCTACCATACTTTTAATATGTAGTGACATGGCACCTGTCCCAGTTAAAAATTTGCAATGTCCAATATGCTGACTTGTGCACACGAGGACTCAAACCAATAACTATAAAATGAGCTAATTAGCCATCTTAAGGAATTTCTGAAGATAGGTGTACAGAATTTTGGCTTATTGCTTTAATATTTATTCTTTAATGGACTCATCACCCTACCCCTAAGCTCAGCCAAGACAATGGTCATTTAAAATCATGACAGCCATGATAAATGTTTGACAGGTGGTATGGGTAGCCTAAGGCATCATATCTGCGTCTGATGATTCCTCTTTTGAACCTGGTTAGTGCCCTTAGTTTGCTGCCACTCTTCACTTGATTAATGCGATTTCATACAACCTGTTGTTGAGAGGAGCATCAAACACAACCATAGCAATGACAAAGAAATGAGAAACTCAAGACCTTCCTTTGCAACACAGTTAAAGTGATGTATAGTGACATATATATTTTACTTTTACAAATTTGCCTTAACTTCATTGACAGACGTGGCAAGAAGTGGGCAAGGTGTCAAAAACTTGTTATCTCTGAAAATATTCACAGTGAGAACTCACATTTTTGGAGCAGATATAGTTTTAAAAGACGACCATATCTGACTATATATTCAAATTTCCTATGGGGTCTTTTTTGAACCCTGAAACACTTCAGTTCAGTCAAAAATCAAAAATTTGTGTTAATTGAATTTGCAGAATTTGTCTTGAGAATGTGTCAAAGACCTTGCGAGTTAGTTCAGAGTTAGCATGAACAACAATTGAATTGCTACTTGTAAGTGGCATGTTTATAGCTGTTCTCCGCAAGCATTGACATATGAGACTAAAGGCTAATGGCATGTTTACATGAGCCAAAGACCATGGGATGGGGACATAAAATTTTGTCACCCAAGTAAATATTGACTTGAATAATAAATAAGGCATTGAAGTAAAATGAGGTTTGATGCTCAGCAGTAATGAAAAATTGTCTATGATTAGTTTTCTGGTTCTTAGATTCACTTGTAAAAATCTCATGTGGTTCGTTTGTTGTAATTTTATCATACAACAATAATGTAGCTGACAATTGACATGCATGGGATATTTTGGTTTACTTTTGGATCTACTGTATTGCAAAGATATTAGGCTTAGTGTGCTAATGGTACTCTTGTAAAATGGGGTATCCTTGCTTTACATGTTTTACAACCTGGTGTGAAGTTGTGTTGAATTGCAGTGATTTTCTCCAAACTCTTTCTATTTCACCAGTTCATCACTGATATATATTTCGTTATTAAGTGTTTTGTCCAGGTGCTCAAGTTCCAGCTCATTTGTTTGAGAATTAATAAGTGGATACAACTAGAGTGTTTTAATTGTATGGTATAAAGCAGTGTGGGGATCATAGACCAGATTTTATTTTTCTGGCATTTGGTGCATTCGTTTAGCCAAATAATGTTTAATGCAGCTGGCCTTTTTCTTGTGGCTATTCAAATGTTACTTCCTGCATGTTCTTTGGCCTTGTTTGAAATTTGAAATGGATGTTGTTTGGAAAAGTTTTGAAGAATTGGATGTGGAAATGTACCTTTTTTGTGTCATTGGTTTAATGAACTTACATCTTGCTATGGAGCACTATCTACAAATCTGAGACATGAGAAATGATCACAGGCTATTTATTTCTATCATTTTTATATTTAATAATGTGGCAGGCTAGGCACAATCATTTTTAACTTGAAAAAAACTTTATTTTTGATCTATAAGTCTTTAAACATTAGCATTGGTATTGGTATGTTTTATCCACCTTTTTTCAATCATGGTTGATTTAGTAAAGTTATTTCTCATAGCTAGTTTTGGCATCAAGATTATACCTCTTTGTAAAACTGAAACAGTATCCAATAATAAGATATGATTTCTTATCGACTAAGCTTGGGCTCTGTTGATATCTGATTCTTTAATTTATAATTCATCGAACTGTGATAATAATTTGGATCTTCAATGCAAATATATATTAAATTCCCTTTGATATCTATTGATATTTCTCAAGAGCTATTTTTCCAATATTAAGATTATTTCTATTGGAATTTTGTGCTGCAATAAGCTTTGGTTTTTTTTTGGGTACGATTTCAATCAATCTTTTTTACATTTTTTTGCTGCAGAGCTGATGACCAATATGGGTTATGCACGAAAGGATATTGAGGATTCCTTGAAAATCCAAAAGTATGATGACATCCATGCTACATACCTTCTTTTGGGTAGACATTCAACAGACGTAAGTAATTTAGTAAGTGTCGCTTTTTTACTACTAACATTTAATTAAATTGACATGCAAAATCATTTGATAAGTAAGGTATTTATTTAAAAAGACATTCATTTTGAATTTTTCCAATTATTCATACCGTATTTAGTTATTACATGTACAAGTGCTTTTAATTATCAGGACTTTCAGACTATGTTCGGCAAAATGTGCGATTTTTGCTGATTTTTTTAAATTTCTTTTTCAAACTTAAAAAGGCTTAAACAGTGTTAAAACACTCATTTGCTAAAGAAAATTACCTGGGAGGGCCTGCTCCATGACCAAGCAAAGGTGACTTTGCACCCGTCAGTTTTTTTTTAAATTATTGGTTTTGAAAGTTTTGTCTCTGAATATCTTGAATTACATTTTTTTAATTCTCAAGTTTCAAATACTCTAGATTGGGCGATTGATACATTTCTTAATAAAGAGTTTAGTTGACTTAGATATTGGCAATATGAAAATGAGAATTGTCTAAAGCAAATGAGATTGAAATGCACCTATTCGCACTTGGTATGTTGATGTTTGCTTTAATCTTTCATTATATTGGACTGGTCAACATTTTTTTCAAATTGGATGTTCATTTAAAAAAACATATAGTTTTCCTGGAGCTTATGACTAATGAATTAAAAGGAAATTGATGGATTTTTCAAAAACAATGGGAGTAAAAATGTCTTGGTGGACAGTATTATGTTGCCATGTTCAACATCCTTGGAGTTAGAAATAGAAGGACGAGTAGCCTGAAAAGGTTACAGCTGTGGGAATTCAATTAATTGTCTTTTCTGCAGTTTAAATTATTGAGAACAACAGATTTAAAAAACTTTTATCTCAATCACGATATTTGGGGAATTTATAATGATTTACTGTTTTTACTAATGGCTGAGCGGTACTGTGTTGTACTGAAAGGTCTCTGTAGGTCTAAGAAGCCTATGGTTTAAACCTCAAAGTGGGGAAAATGACATTGCTTACCACGCATGTGATAGATTTCATTATCATTGTAACTCCAGATCCACCTGCATAGGCAGGATCTAGCAACAAGTACTATCGGATATAACTTAAGACTTTTAGTGTAAATTCCTTCGAAAATTGAATGAAGGGTACCCTATAAAGGCACAAGCCTGTGTAAACTTAGAAATAAAAGCTACTTCGAAAATTAAAAAGGTAAAATGAACCTTTTCATTACTGTATCTGAACTTAAGATATTAAAGTTTTGATTAGTTATAAAAGATTTTCAAGTTCAGTTACAATTGAAATAAGCTTTCTTTTTATATAAAATGAGAACAAAGACATTGATGAAGGACCTGTTGTGCTTTTGAGTAAGTACAATTTGGCCGTATAAATGAATATGCATGACTTTTTTTTTTTACCTTGTGGCAGTTCTATTTTTATACAGGATGTCTCTAATTAATAACCTGAAACTGAACTTTTATTGCCTGAAAACTATTATAGATAAAAATTGCACATTTAAGTAGAATTATTGTTTTTTTTAAAAAATGCTTTGACATTCAAAACATCTCTAACTGCTTTATTTTTGTTTGTTGGTGTGGTTGATTACTCTAACCATCTATACTTGTGCATATTCTCATGCAAAGATGATCCGCACCCTGACTTTGACTTAAAAGTTAACACAAAATTTTGAAAAATATCACATGTATATAATCGACACACCTCTTTCATAGATTTGTATATAAAGCAACTGATTAATAAAACTAAAAATAATTGTATGCCTTAAGTGATACAAATAAATGCCCTTATCCAATTGTCCTCCACAATTATAACAACTAAAAATATATATGTGGCGTACATAGTATGTAATATAAAAGTTTTCACTTTGGGGAATACTCCATTTTCAGTCTATCACACTTTTACAAATTTTAACATAATGACTATTCTCACGATTAAAGATGCATTAAACAGTGAACTGTTGCTTATATAGCTTCTAAAGAAAGCTATAATTGATTGCTATAGTTTTCACTAACTGCAATTATCTTTTTCATATATTGGGTTTGATAGTTAATCAGCAGGTAGACCTTGTATATGCTTCTGTGTCTGGATTACACAAGACTAAAGTCTCAATCTAACAATGCTGCTATATTTGTTAAAAACAAGTACATACAATCTTTATTCCACATAAAAAAAAATCTTGTATGCTTTGGATTTAGGTTCTTATTGCTTTTTTTATTTTATTTTTTAATTTAATGTTAATTATGTGATCTTACTTATTTAATGAATTATAAATTACTCAAAACTATGTTTATGTATTCTGTTTTTTTAACGTGTGAAAATTTCATAATGGGATTGTGAATAAATGGCATATTATATATTCCTAAACATACTTGTAGTTCTGTAAGTCTATTTATCCATCTGAGAGACTCATATTAAGAGTTAAAAACTTTTTGTCTATTTACTTGATTTTGAATATACAGTAGAATCCCTCTATTACGTCCACCTCTATTACGGCCATTCGCCAGTTAAGGCCAAAAATAAAATC
>JAUUEB010000013.1:83945-95223 GCA_032362205.1 Clione limacina
GACCCATCCCCTTGTCTGCCGGCTGATTGTATTTGCTTCTGTTTACAATCCTGTCAGGCAAAAAATCAATTGTGATGTATCGATTTTCAGATGTGAGTGTATCTTTCAGTCCGTCAGTGCGTAGGGGTGTGTTTGTATTTATATGTTTTTCTTTGATTATTGTGTATGTATTTATGTTTGTATGTTACTATCAGTACCGGAGAATGGCATCTTCGATAAATAAATTATAACTTTTTATTTGATAAAGGAATACTATGCACTATTTATCCTGTTGCTTTGGGTAAAGTAGTAAACGCTTCGAGAGAGGAGGCTTGTGTGTTTGAATCCTGTCTGTGCCATACTATACCTCTTTTTCAATTGACAATTTGGTAGCAAGCCCACATGACGCCTGTCGTTAAGGGATTTGTGATAAGACACATGGTGTCAGTGGGTAGGATGTATGAATTTTGTTACATATAAAGCGTGGCGGCATTTAAAGATATCTGAGAAGGAACGTTCCAGATAAACTGTGTATTGATTAAGACGATATGCCCTTTCAAACTTACAAAAATATACTAATAACGAACTGAAATTAGAATATTGAAATGAGTGATGACAAGAATAAAGATAAAGACAATAATATAGACTGTATCTATATAACGAATTCTCATTTCGACGAAACAAATGTGTTGTTAATCAATCTATTATTGTTATCCGTTCTAAATCTAATCGCGTAGTGACATATTTGTACCATCTTAAAATTATCCAATAAGCTGTCTTTAAGAAGCTTTTCATAGGAGTTCTTGCAATTTCTTTTGCTGACTATCATAGTAAGATACCCCTTTTAAACCGGAATGACTACAGTCGTCCTAATCTAGAAATGAAAGAATTTATTTTTTCAATGACAAAATTTAACTTTTGCAACTTTTTATACCCACTAGGGTTCAATTTTAAATTTATCTTACTACCAAGTCTAGACTCCCACCATAGACCACCATCTAGCCGCCAACAACATAACTATAGTTGATAAGGAAACATCAAACAAAGACTCTTATTACAAATTAAACTAGATATTGTACTAAAGGTACATGTGTATTGTGTTTGTTTATAATAAGATAAATGCGCATATCATATGAATTGAACCACACAAGTACCATTCTCTTAGCTAGACTAAAGCCCTTTGCATACTGCATTATACTTACAAAGGATAAATAGCAAAATATGACAAAGGCATATAACTAAAACACTTAATCGGGCACCGAATTCAATTATCTACATAATAAAACTAAACGTCCAGTTATTTCTTAATTTGTGTGTGTGTATATTGTCCTGAATAACAGCCACAGTGTTGACTCAATGGACACAAAATGGCGGCATGTTGTTTGTATACGAGGACGTGAAGTAAAGCGTTTTGTTGAGTTGGTACTTTCATTCAAAATGTTTGTTGATATTTTACTATTTATTCTACTGGTTCACTTTTTGAAAGTGCGATCTTATTGATTAAAAAACAAGCCTGCGTCCGATTTGGAAAATTAATTACGCGAGTTAACGGAATTTCAATTTTTTTTAAATTTCATAGACAATGCGCATCTCAAGCTGAGAAATGTATCAACCTAGAGGGTGATCACAAACGTATATACGGAGACCAAGAAAATTTGTGTTTTCTCCTTCTTTTGGTAGAATGTTCTTTTTAAAGATACCTATACATTGAGAATTGCAGGGATAAAATTGGTATCTTAAGGTGTAATAATGAGAAACGCTGGGTAAAACTGCGAGTCTGTTTATATAGTTGTAGTAACAACCTTCGGTTTTTGAAATTTCGAGTTATTATGTTAGCTGATACACACACAAAACATTGCTAAATTGTGACATGGAATTTAACTAGTATTAATAATGAGTGAACACAATCAATTTTTTTTACGTAAAGACACATCCCTTTACGTACACGTCATTAATCAAAACAAACTATCTAAACCGTTGAATGAAAAAAACGGGAATCCATAATCAGAATCACGTGGTATAAAATGACCATTGTGCTTACACTCGGACAAAGGAAAACAAGCTGAAAGTGAATATGTTCAATCTGATTCAGTCACATTTGTTTCATTCTTGTAACATCTGCCTCTTATAGCTCTCATCAGATGATGACTTGTGGATTACAGTAATCCTAGTCAAGAGACTTATACTTGAGCAGGAATTAATAGATTTTGATGAAGATCAGATGTTTATTTTTCAGCTTTAAAGTCACTGTCTGTTTTGTGGCTCTCCCGTCTCTGCACAGATTTTGATAAGCTAAAATTAATGAACCTGAAAGTGACGGTTTTTAGAAGAAGAAAGATGTTATGAATCAATGTCTCCAGAAATACATATGAACAATAAGTCCCAACCACACATACGCTCTCACTATGTTACGCATTCTGGTAGGGATTAAAATAAAACAAAAAGTTCATATTCTCTGTGGGGAGAAAACCGTAAGGGAAATAACAAAGAACGTAAAGGGAACAACTCACAAGGGGACATCATTTTGTAAAATTAATTTTTATTTAAGAGACTTGTGTAAAGAAGGCCAAGAGGAGAACCTACAGTCAAGATGTCAGAGTCCTATTTCTAATAGCATGGGAACTTAATTATGTCCAAAATGATCTTTTCAAATGTGTTAAAAAACACTCAAGTAGGGCCATATCTGTTAAAAAATGGAGGCAGGAGTTTCTACGAAGCCACTAGTAGAGCCTCAGTACAAGAATTCAGGATCGATTTACGTCCGACGATGTGTCAACTGCGTGAGAAACATACGCAAAAATCATGAAAATGACTGAACTCTCTCGAAATTGATCTTTTCACAAAATTTAGAAAGCCACTAGAAAAACCATGCAATTTCCTTTATGATCATACTATATTGGATCATTTATCATTTTATATTTTCGGGATATTAACATTCAAACGTATACTATACATCATTAAAAGGGGAGGTAATAACCAAAATATCTGAATAACTCCCAGTTAAAATTCAATATTTTCTTCTATTTTTAGGGGGGAGGGGTGCTGTTTTTGGAACTACGAAAGGGCAATTTTTGGAATGTGAAAAACGTCTAAGGTAGGGGACGTGAAGTATTTAAAAACACTTGTATAATTGTATTAAACAAACAGGGCGAACTTCTTGGTTGAAGTTTAATGAACATTACAGATCACAGTTGACCTGTAAGTAATGGTCTCTTTTGTAAACGCCCGAAAACCGAAGGAAATCTTAAAATAAACATTGTCTTACACTGTTTGGTTGGTGACTTCCATTACCGATCCTAGAGGTGAAGTAGCAAAACCTGATAAATTGTAAAAAGGCTATCGAATTCCAAAGTTTGTCATAAATCCACAGTCTCTAAAGAACAAAATAGATTATCCAGGTTTCATTTTATTAATCCGTTAGAACATAAAATAATTTGCTAACCATGTTAAGTTGTTGCTGTTTGTATGCAACTCACAAGTTAGACTGTACTCAACAATATTATGACATCAACAGCAGCACATGCATTATAACCAATACAACAGCTCTATGATCTGTATTTTCTAAAACAATAACACTGAATAAAACAAAGTATTGTCTCTGCTAGCAATCGCACTCTAATGAATCAGAGCCAAGCCGACAGAGTTTTATACTGCCAATGGAACCCTCCGGAAACCCCTAGTTTTGTTGTTTCGCAAATATTGAATCTGTCCCGTGTTTATAAATATTATTCTCTTAATATCAGAGTATAAATATTGAATTTGGTGCTTGTTCAAACCAAACTGCCCTCATCCCAATGAGTTTGCTCAAAGTTTAAAGCCAGAAAGACGTACAAATATTGATAAGACCCATTGGCCTAAACAAACTAGCGACCCAGGGCATAAGTTTATTGCCGGCAGACTCATAGTACTGACATTACCACCCACTACAATACTGATGTCTCTATAGATTTAAAGACCCCCTGAGGGGAAAATAAAGGGCCTTCGGTTTTAGCTGTCACTGCCTATCATCAAACTAATATTTACTGCGATAAATATTGTTTAAAGAGCTGGGGGTATGGTTAGAGGGGGCGTCTGTGTTAACATCCCACACGCGTCATCACACAAAAATCTCAAGAGCCTGCTCTAATCTATGTGTGCTATTCATAGATTTATAGATAAAGCGATTGAGTGGCATCATTCTATAATCATATCAATTATACAAGAGCAGTAGACAATATAAAAATAGCAGAAATTATCTTTGATTACGGCGAAAAAGAGCTCGTCTGGAGGTAATTGGTGTTGTGTATTTTGATATAATAATGCTTTGTTACGGTCACCATTAAGGTTTGCTTGATTACACGTAATCACAGATTAATAAATTATTGATCAAGAATTTTATATTCTATTTAGTATAATTTAGTAAAATATTATATATGTCAGTATGTTGAAATGAGATTGAAACCAGTCAAAACCGACAAATTGAAGAAAAGGAATATCGGAGAAAACCATAAACAACAAATCAATCACAAAAGGTATGGCGCCGAGACAGGGTACAGACAGACACAAAGCAGAACATTGGAGACACCAAACTTTGTTTGAGATTACAAGAATAGGACTGTCACCAAGCTCCTGATAATATTAGAAGATATACCACGGGATACCCTTGACTGTGATAGGAATTTTACCGTGGAACGTCAAGGCGTTTTTATAGATTGATAAGAACATTGGAACAAACATTACACAATCTGGGTAGAGTAATATAGAACATAAGTTAACATTTTATGGAGAGGGTATGTAGGACTCTTTGTTTGTGAAGACTTAAATAACACAACTTAACCTTGTCCCCGTAGTGTATCACTGATGTTATGTACTTTTTATATCCTAAAATCAAAATGTCAAATGATATTGCATTGAGAATGCTTTTCGACTTTGACAAAATAATAAACCTTTTCACTGATATTGACTTGGCATATAGATACACTTCGTTAAAATGACTTGAAGAAATTGACAACAAACATTTGGAAAGTTCAAGTAAACCACAAAACTGTTTAATATGACTTTTTTCTTGGTAACAAACCGCAGACAGCTGGAACACAAACACACCACACAAAATATACATAAAATATTTGTCCAATCAATTGCAAACCTTAGACCTAATCAGATATTTGCACACATCACAACATTTGTTGACTGCTGTATAACACCAAGAGAGTCTTAGACAAACTATTCGCACGCGTGGTTGCCATCTTGGCAAATTTCCCGCCAAATTCCACCCAGACACCTTCTCCTTCTCTTAACTCTACTCACACTAGTTTCATCTTGTTCAGAGGAACAATTCATTGAGAACTAGGTCAATATTTAAAGTAGGCGGTCCCCACGTGCCCTTAGCTGCGTAAAGAATATTTGCACCCCTGAGTCTTATCCACAAACAAATACGCACAATTTGAAATTAATTGTTAGAATCAACACTGACAATAGCTAATCGACTAGACGACTCCGACATTTGTTATGTGTACTGTCCGGGTAAATAGTTGTGAGATTGTTTCTTGTGTTTTATGAGTAAAGATTGCACAGCAGACCCCAAGTCCCAAAGTTATACATGATGGGGGTAAACGTTTGACAATATTTACTATGTTCAGAGGACACTGGAGGAAATTGGAGTACACTTTGATTTGGAGAAGGCAAGGTCAGAAATTGTTGACGTACTGGGAAGTATATCAAATACGCGAACGACTCGTGAGAAGTTCGTTTATTCTAAATCAAATACAGACAAAGTGATACAATAAAACTTTCGTAATTTCTCAAAAGTGAATAAGTTTAAATACTTGTTCATACTTGTTCACTGAACGATGATTTTATCATCTATGTATCTTCCATTCATAACTTTAAATCAAGTCATAAGTTATCTTCCCTTGTGCTTTCATAAGCAGATTTTGTATGTGATACATTTGCGCATTAATTTCTGATTCATACGTACCCAAGTATTTCTTTAATGATAAAGATCATCTAAATTTAGATGTTTATAATTTCATGTGACAGGGAATTCGTGTACGGGATAACTGGAACGATCACTGAACTATCGAGCTGAAATCAAATTGTAAAGAGCAGAAATCAATGATAACGCAAACACTAATGAATCTCACAAACAAAAGAAGTGTTTTCAAAGGGAAGCAATTATGGGGTTTAATGAGCCTTTATTGCAGCTGCGTTGTGATAGACGGTTTGTTTCGCCTCGGGGTATCGAAAAGAATAAAAACTTCAGATACGTAGTCATTATTGGCAAAAGTCCACCCTAACATCCCCGACAGGGGTAACTCTTTAATTGTTTCAATATATCGCCATCAGTCTTGAAATTGGCTGCGCAATATGGATCTTATAAATTGAAATAATATGTTCATAGCAACGATGATCAATTTAACTTGAAGCGGACCAGTTAGGCGAAAAACTATCACTAGAAGTTAGGGGGTATATCATGACCTTCTTTGATTCTTGATCTTGACCTTGATTAGTTATACTGAACTAACAATTCTGGCTTGTTATCAGAGGATGGTGTATGCGCACCTAGTACTTGTGTAGTCGTGTCTTGACTGACTCGTCTGAGTCTACTGAGATAAAATTAATGACTTATAGATTTTAATGTGTTAATTACCCATAGCGACAAGAAACCTGCTGTCTGAACATTTTGATTGGCCAAGGCGCTTTAGAATAAGATCTCATGGTTATAACTGCCTACTGGAATCTCACACTTTATCCTAACATTAAAAGTCATTTAGTTTCACGAAGCTTCTTCCATACTTGTTGAATAAGATCACCGGTAGTCGGACTTTCCTCCCCAACTGATGCCTCTATCTCCAACTTATTCTATCTAGAAATAACGTAGCGAGACTCATTCAGGAGCTTGATTTCTCCAAATCAGTTGAAATTCCTGTTGTTGTTCTCAACTGCTTTATCTGCGATCCTTGTAAATCTCTTTACATTCTGTGTAAGAGATAGATGTTTCCCCAAAAACATGGAAGTAATCAAAATATAAATGTCTGTCCGGTCTTAAAAATGACGGTGATTGATTATCTCTTTCTCGGGATCGCTCTTTAAGTCTAATTTGTGTCATGAGAAAACTCTTTCACCCAATGGAATGGAGTTTAACACTTTGCCAAGAACAATCTGTGAGTGATGTTCAGTATGATTTAAGATCCTCTCGAACCTCTGACATGTTGACAGTCATCACCACATACGGAGTAAGTGAGGCCCTTGCCAGTGGCAATGAGCACTTGATATTTTTAAAGCCATCGACATGGTCCATGTCGAGGGTAACTTCGCGACCTCTCCAGTTATATAAGACGTGAAAAGGTGAAAAGGGAAACGTCATGAAGTCATTCATATCAGGTAGGTCGCCTAAAGAGCCAGTCAGTTACCAGACTTCCGAAGCTTCAATATCAAAGCAGATACATGCCGCCAAGTCAATCCTTAAAGAAAACCTCTACCTCCTCTTCAAAAGTGATTTACCTAACAACATGTTTCTTATTTGATTGACATCTATGTAGATGACACATCTATGTATGGATGCACATCAAAGCACAACAACGATAAATAATAGTTATAGACCTCGCTTGTGCTCTTGAAAATGTTGTTTTTAATTTTGCAAGAACTGGCTTGTCTCTCCACAAAATAAAAGGTGTTTTATTTATTAAGCACAGTCTCTAGATTTACCTTCAGTCTAAATTGAGGTGTTCAATTATCTCAAATTTATGTCAAACTAATGTTTTTCAAGCTAACCTCTGAAATGGAACTTCAACATCCATCATGTGGCAACAGATGCTGGAAATATTGTTGACTTTGTTTTGTTGCAGATTCTTTCTGTCACATGGCTGTGATGACGTCGTGAGAAGTTAGAATAGTTATTGTGGGTTCTCTGAGCCCGTGTATCTATCCATGCTTTCTGTATTCACTCAGTGAGTGAATCGCATACACTTTATAAATACTCTGTCGTACAGGATAGAGTGCGCATTTTTTACTCAGCTGAACGTTTGGTTAGGGTGTGGTTGTGATCCCCCTTTTGTACTTTACTCCATGTAATCGTTTTGGTTTACATGTGGAGGTTTGTTGTTACTCAGGGTCGAGGTTTTCTCCCTGTAGAGTTAGCGCCATTCTCTGTGTTGAGAGAATTGTTACCCTATGTGAGGGTTCACATGTGTTCTTATACCGGCCAGCTGACGCTGCCCTGTGAGCAGTCCTGGTGTTGACCCAAGTAGTGCGCTTGTGTGATATGTTCATATATTAAAAGGTGAATATGTTTATGTTAATTGTTCATATGCCCTTGTAGTTGCTTTAAATCATTAAATGTTATCTTGTCCTGGTAATCCTTGTGTTCCCATTACTTATTTCATTAATTAGTTATATTTCCAATTACTCACATTTAAAGGTATTACCTCTAGTTCTTTACCGTAACACTCTCTACACTGAGTCCACCGCCATTTTGATTTTTACAATGAAGATGTTCTCGAATTATTAAATTGTTCCTCAAATGAAGAGATACAGTACCTCATGTACTATATCAAATGTTTCAAATTCAATAATTATTTGAGCTAACAAGATTGATTCTTTTCTCCAATTTTTTTTAGTTCTTTCATTTATATCTATAGTTGAAATTAACAAATACATACAGAAAAACCTACAAAGTCCATAAAGACGCGAATATTTAAATACTTTATTTAAATAGCAGATGTTCTGAACACAAAGAGTAAAAAACAATTGAGTTAAAGTCATTATCTTTAATTATTACACATTTAAAAGTGATTTTAACTTCAGAACATTAATCTTGTTTGACACGTAATTGGTGCATGTTTTAAGCTTTTCTGAATTCAAGATTACAATTCTGTTTGATTTTCTAGATTTTTTTTTATTTCGAACAAACTTGATTCAATTAAAATACTGAATAAATAAGTTAAGGGAAAATGTGTTTTTATGTGTGGCTTTATCATTGTGACGTCCGCTTGAGTGTCACATGATTGATGTTGTGCTTTGTACAAGTATGTATTTGTGTTATCTACACGTGACAAACATAGATTAACATTCTAAATATAGCACTTCATGTTACATAAAAGATCAAACACTTCAATGTCTAACGTCTGATTAGAAATAATCGATTAAAATTCACAAAAGAGTCAGACAACTTGAGACTGTTTTGATTGTTCTTATGTTGATTTATTTTCGTATCATTTATGTTATTAATCAGCAATTTAGAATGTCATACATGTCATGTTTATAATAATATTATTTTTTTGTCAATAACAATTTATTAATAAATATAATACAGTGTCATGTTTCATGTTGTAGCTTTGATCAGTCCGGTTATTGTAACACCCTGGTTATTGGAGATATTATTTGTGACAGTAGAGAGACAATTATTTCCCGTCTTAGAGATTGTAGACACTACCAAACGCTCACTATCAATATTGGATACAAGTCTATTGAACGTCAGTGAGTATTTAAACGTGTTTTTTGCCTTATGAATAATATTGACCTTAAAGTTCAATGTCAACATTTATTTTATGACATTCATTCATGACAATGCTACGTCATAATGTGTTGTTCATGTTGTAAACATACAAGAAAGTTAGGTTAATAATCAAAGCTTTAAATTTTTTGTAAGGATTGAATAATTAGTTGAAAATTTCAATGAAAGAAGAATGTTCAGTCATTTATTGACTTTATGTTTTGATCTAGATACTCAATTGACCTTGAATATAAATTTGATAACGCAAATTATCTTCATATTATATTAGAAAAAGACAAAACTCATAAAAAAAGCTTTAAAAGATTCTACCTCAAAAGGTTAAAATAACAACAAATATCAAATATATATATAGACCCAAAATGACCTTGACCTATGAAATGACCTTGAAACAAAAATTTCACCACAGGAATGAAAACTGCATATCAATAAACGTATGAAAAGTGGTATCATACGGCTATATATTGAGATTCTTAGTTGTGGTGATGAACCGAAAATGGACGGTAGCCATGATGAATTTATGCTATAAGTAGAGTTGCCCAGGTACGATTGTTGTAAATACAACGTTTTATAACTCCTGGGATCGTTCTTTACAAGAATAAACACTAAAATAACTTGATCTCCAAAACTGCATGGTTCATTTATAGTTAAAGAAGGGAGACCGCTGGTTTATATGTTCCATTTTCCTCTTGGTGTCAAAGTGCCATATTACTGAAGGTAGCTTTCACTTTGGGCATAATAAGCAGCTAAAGAAAAAGAACGGTAATTTCGTAAAGTTCATTGACATGTTATGTGCCTGTTTAGTTGTAGACTGCAAAATTGTTTTGTCGTCGTTGCGCTTCCCGTCCCGTCCCGTGTTTTCAATCTTTTTGTATATCCTTCTTCCCGGGCAAGACCGGGTACTCAGCCACTAGTTGTTTTATATTTATGAGATGATATACACAATTTTATGGGACCAGAAATACATATGAGATATTGAAACTAGTTGCAAGTCGGCAATGTAGATAGAACCGTTTCATTAAATAGACTAGGAGACACGCTCTTTCTGTATCAAATCCGTAACTAGCACCCCCGCAGTCCCAACAACGTGGAGGCCCCAAGCACCAGAAGCTGATAAGGACTCAACCAACGGAAAACGGGGCAATTACCCTCAATCTGACCATTTACAGCCCATTTTCGAAATCCCCTCCCCCTCAAACATTTTGGCGCTTTGCGCATTTAAAAATCCTGAAAACGCGATATTCCTTTCAAGTATTCAGTTTATGCGAATAATTTACACTTATTTTTCTTTTAAATGCAGTCTTAGTTACGCGAATGATTGCAGATTTTTGTCAGTCAAGTTTCCTCGCGTCTCATTGACTTGGTATCAACTATACTTAGTTATTCGATTACTATGCCTTCATATACATCTAAGATATGGGGTGTACATACATTGAGAGGTCCTTAAAGGTTTTTTCCTTCTTTGTACATTGTATTTGATATGATTAAGGGGTCAAGGAATTTAACACATTGGCAAAAGACTACCTGAGACAACCCGAGAGATACATAGATTCACCGTTTACGAATCATCAGTCACCAGTTATCCAGAAACGGAGAAACAATGTACAGTAGAACACGGTTATAACGAAGTCGACGGGACCGGACGATTTATTCCGTTATATCCTAAAATAGTGATTTTTAAAGGTTCTGTCAACATGACCTCTAGTCATGAGACAATATCGTGTAACCGTGTGACCTCAGTTACAGTTTTCAAAAGTAAACTAAAGACATATTATTTCAAACTATATTTTGATTAAGTTATGATTTTTG
>JAUUEB010000014.1:6897-20465 GCA_032362205.1 Clione limacina
ACACATTTAAACAGTGGTATTCAAATGCATGTACACTCTAGCACACATTTAAACAGTGGTATTCAAATACATGTACACTCTAGCACACATTTAAACAGTGGTATTTAAATACATGTACACTCTAGCACACATTTAAACAGTGGTATTCAAATGCATGTACACTCTAGCACACATTTAAACAGTGGTATTCAAATACATGTACATTCTAGCACACATTTAAACAGTGGTATTCAAATGCATGTACACTCTAGCACACATTTAAACAGTGGTATTCAAATACTTGTACACTCTAGCACACATTTGAACAGTGGTATTCAACGACAGTCACACTATTGCACAAATTTAAACACAATCTAAAAATAAATCAGTTATCCTCAACTATGACCCATCATCATTTTCATTCCATTAAGAATCAATTTAATAAGACTAAGAAAGCAAAAGCAAAGCTTCTGTACTTTTGACCACTCACATACAGTTAATACAAAGATACGCTTGCATAGACAATTGTAATAACTCTACATCGAAATGTTGCATACTTACTTCGTTGCTTTCTGGCTTCATTGACAATTGATCATGAATTTGATATTTGCTCTTTTAGAATAAACACTCTCATGGTTTCTGTGACCCCTATTATCAAACTGACAAATCCCTTTTATATTTGGATTAACATTTTCATAATGTAGCAGTTACAATTTGACCTGATCTGACCTACAATTATATTTAAATGTCTTCGTGGTTATCTTTAACTTTAAACTTCTATTGTTGACCAGATTGCGGGATCATCCATGCCTCAGGCTTTCATTTTAATTCTTCCACGATCAGATTGTGAATTTGATCACATTTCATAAAAATTCTAAATCTAGTGTCATTTTCTTACTTTTGTAGTCAGGTGGTTTGCCAGGCTCATGATAGGGATACAGATTTATATAATATATGCTTTTATGTACAAATAAATAAATCTTACAAAAACAACAATAACACACTGGTGCAATGAACGAGACAAGCACATCTTGGAGTCACAACGAGATGTATAAGGAAAACACTGTAGTTTGTTAAGACATTGAATGATGTAAAACATTATCATTGCAAGATAGTAGGGACGGAGATTTGTATCAAATAATTATGTTGATGAAACAGTCCGTATCCATACTTAAATAAATAGACGTTCCAATAAAGAGATGTTGTTTATCATCAAAGGTTATCACAGAAACATTATTTACTCCAACCATTGTATTATCTAACATGGTGGCATGGTACATTACATATGAAAAAAAAACTATGACTGTGTTACTACTGTTTTTGAATCGAAACTTTTGTTATAGTTATACTTTTATAATGTTTGCCTAGTAATACATTTGATGACAGAGTTACTTGGTCTTTAACATGAAATAATATTTTGAAGACGAAAAAATGCCAGAAAATACACTATTTGAATTAATCAATAAACATTGGTGCATAATTTATTCCTTTGGCAAACTTTGGTAAATTCTTCACAAAATTTGCATAGTGCTAATAAATGCATTTGGCATCCGGAAAACAACAACAATATTAATAATTATAATAGCAGATACAGTGAAAAGGTCACGTAATGAAAGCACTTAATGATAATTGGTTATGAGAAACATGAGAGAGAAAATACAAAGGTGCATGATAATTGGGAATTACCCAAAAGACACAGAACATCTCCTTCTGAGAGTTGTCATTAAAATAATACTTTTGTTATTTTTTAGGGGTTGAGTCCCTTTAATAAGTCTTTTATTGTGACCAACCTGATGTGTTAGAGTCTTAGGTAAACAAAATCTAACATTACACAATGAGCGAACGAAATGTTGATTACGAAACAGATTAAAGCGAAATAGTTCTGTTGTTTACATATGAAACGTGTTGATTAAAAATTGATGAATATGATTTAACAAAATCAACGTCTGAGGAAAAGATGCATGATATCACAAAATCTTGAATGATTATTGAATGTTTATCAATGACATATTTTTAGTTGAGGAAGACACGATGGACAATATATTCCGCATTCATCAGGATGTGTTGGTTTAACCGTTGTTGATTTTATTTTTGACAAAAATGAATATAGACTAGGGCGGCTTTGATACCCCGATTGCTAATTCCACTTTACATGTCTTGTAAACAAACACAATTTTCTGTAATACACTTTCATCGGTTCACTTTTTTTAACTGGGTAGTGCGAAGGGAGGCCACTAAGAACTGGTTAAATCAGTAGATAAGTGACAACCTGTAGATATACCCTAAGTAGCAGATATTATTTTAACCAGCCTTGTGCTATAACTTTTTTTGTTATACACATTTTGCATATTTGACAAACATCTATTCAAATTCGTCAACTGTTCCTTTTAGCCACGAAATTAAAACATCCTTGAGACATTCTTCTTTAATAAAGATTCTATGGAATGTTGATGTTTAAAAGTATGGCAGAACCAAAGGCAGAGTCTCTGTGACTCTTTATCGATAAATTAAATGCCCTTCAAATTATTTACAACTCTGTCTTCTTGGCCTGTTTTGGAGGCTGCTTTGACTGTTGCTTTGGTGGTGGTGGTGGTTGTTTTTGTTTGGGTGGTTGTTTCTGTTGCTTTTGCACAGGAGGTGCTTGTTTCTGTAGTTGCTTTTGCACAGGGGGAACCTGTTTCTGTTGTTGCTTTTGCACAGGGGGTGTCTGTTTCTGTTGTTGCTTTTGCACAGGAGGTGCCTGTTTCTGTTGTTGCTTTTGCACAGGGGGTGCCTGTTTCTGTTGTTGCTTTTGCACAGGGGGTGCCTGTTTCTGTTGTTGTTTTTGCACAGGGGATGCCTGTTTCTTTTGCACAGGGGGTGCCTGTTGCTTTTGCACAGGGGGTGCTTGTTTCTGTTGTTGCTTTTGTACAGGAGGTACTTGTTTCTGTTGTTGCTTTTGCACTGGCGGTGTCTGTTTCAGTTGCTGCTTCTGCACAGGTGGTGGCTGTTTTGACTGAGGGGGTTTCTGGGTTGTCTTTTGTGGTTCTTGTTTCACTGGTTGCTTAGTGATGATTGGTTGTTTAGGGACTGCCTTTGGCTTCTCTGGTACAGCCTGTGGTTTCTTCTGCTGATCTAATTGAGACTTCTTTGCATATTGTTCCTTTAACAGTTTTACTTGTTGTTGTGTGATTTTACTTGGGGCTGCCTGCTGAGGTGTTTGTGTCTGAACGGCGATTTTCTTTGCTTCAGCCTTTTTCTGTGCAGCTACTACATTCACAGTTGAAGCAGCTACTTTCCCAGCCACACGTTTTTGTTGAGTTGGTGTTGGTGGAATTACCTTTTGCACAACCTTGATGGGCTGGTCTGATAATTCGTCATTTTTATCGTCATTTTTATCGTCGTCGTCTTTTCCATCGTCATTATCATCATCATCATCATCACCATCATCATCTTTACCCTCTTTGCCCCAGATTAGTTTCTTAACAATGTCAACGATGTCATATTTTTGCTCATGGACTTTCTGCTTCACAACGGGCATGACCGTTTGTTCCATCTTTTTTAGGCCATCATTTTCCAGAGCTAATTGCATCGCTTTCTTCAATGCATTTTTCACTCTGATCCAGAAAGTAGCATTTTCTCTTGCCCTGTTCCTTTTTGCCGGTCGCTTGATGGCCTTCTTAGGACAGTTTTCTTTGTTACATTTACCACCGTCTTTGTGATCCGGCACACCATCTCCATCATCATCAGTGTCTTCCGAATCTGGAATACCGTCGTTATCATCATCGTCGTCTAAAAAATCAGGGATACCGTCGCCGTCAGAGTCTTGCTCACTGTCAGGAATACCGTCGCCATCAGCGTCGTTGTCCAGATAATCAGGTATACCATCTCCGTCCTGATCCTCTTCAATATCCGGTATTCCATCATTGTCGTCGTCGTCATCACGGCAGTCGGGAATTCCGTCGCCGTCTGAATCAGGAAGTCTGTCTATGTGCCCATCACCATCTGCGTCTTCGTCGAGATAATCGGGTATACCATCACCGTCAAAATCTTCTTTATCATCTGGTATACCATCTCCGTCATCATCGTTGTCCAAAAAGTCAGGAATGCCATCGTTGTCGTCATCGTTATCAAGATAATCTGGAATTCCATCACCATCCGTGTCTACCTCCATGAAATCTGGAATACCATTCCCGTCTTTATCAGTGTCTATGGAGTCAGGAATACCATCATTGTCGTCATCGTCATCCAAATAATCAGGGATGCCGTCACCATCAGTATCACCCTCTTCCTCATCTGGAATACCGTCGCCATCGGCATCGTTATCCTCACTGTCGGGTATGCCATCATTGTCGTCATCGTCGTCTAAATAGTCGGGAATTCCATCTCCATCTGAGTCAAGCTCCTGGTCATCGGGAATTCCATCACCGTCGTCATCGTCATCAAGCTCGTCAGGAATTCCATCATTGTCATCATCATCATCAAGGTAGTCAGGAATGCCATCACTATCGGTATCAATCTCTTGGTAATCTGGGATCCCATTCTTGTTAAGATCAAGAGTCTTTAGAGAATCTGGAACACCATCACCGTCAATATCATCATCTAGGTAGTCAGGAATTCCGTCATTGTCATCATCATCATCCAGGTAGTCTGGAATACCATCGCCATCGGTGTCCATTTCTAGGTTATCTGGTATGCCATCGCCATCATCGTCCTCGTCAAGATAGTCAGGGATGCCGTCACCGTCGGTATCTAATTCTTGAGAATCTGGGGTACCGTCGTTATCGTCGTCATCGTCAAGTTTGTCTGGAATGCCATCATTATCGTCGTCGTCGTCCAGGTAATCTGGGATGCCATCACCGTCTGTGTCAATTTGCTGGTAGTCTGGGATTCCATCTCCATCCGTGTCGTTGTCTAGGTGATCAGGGACACCGTCGTTATCGTCATCATCGTCAAGATAATCTGGGATTCCATCACCATCTGTGTCAATTTCTTGAGAATCTGCAATTCCGTTATTATCATCGTCATTGTCTTTCGAGTCAGGGACACCGTCATTGTCGTCGTCGTCATCTAGATAATCTGGGATTCCATCACCGTCGCTATCTGCCTGAAACTTGTCAGGAATGCCGTCTCCGTCGTCATCTTCATCCAGATGATCAGGAGTTCCGTCGTTATCATCATCGTCGTCAAGATAATCAGGAATACCATCCCCGTCAGTGTCAGTCTCAAGATTATCAGGAATACCGTCGCCATCATCGTCATTATCAAGCTCATCGGGTATACCATCGTTGTCGTCGTCGTCATCTAAGTAGTCTGGAATTCCATCTCCATCTGTGTCAACCTCCAGATAATCGGGAATTCCATTACCATCGTCGTCATCATCTAAATAATCAGGCACGCCATCTCCGTCAGTATCAACTTCAAGACTGTCAGGAATACCATCCCCATCGTCATCGCCGTCTTTATCATTCGGAATACCGTCTCCGTCGATGTCGTCGTCAAGGTAATCCGGAATACCATCACCATCCGTATCTACATCTAAGTTGTCTGGAATACCGTCGCCATCGTCATCGTCGTCCTTATAGTCAGATATACCATCACCATCGCTATCTTTTTCTAGACCATCTGGAATACCATCGCCATCATCATCACCATCCTGGTCATTTGGGATACCATCTCCATCAATATCATCATCCATATAGTCGGGGATTCCATCACCATCAGTATCGAGCTCAAGATTATCTGGAATACCATCCCCGTCGTCATCGCCATCTTGATCATTAGGAATACCATCACCGTCAATATCATCGTCAAGATAGTCAGGAATTCCATCGCCATCGGTATCTACTTCTAGATGATCAGGTATTCCGTCATTATCATCGTCATTGTCGAGGTGATCAGGGATACCGTCTCCATCGGCGTCCTCTTGGTTGTCTGGTATTCCGTCACCATCATCGTCACCATCTTGACCGTTTGGGATTCCGTCCCCATCTATGTCGTCATCCATATAGTCAGGAATTCCATCGCCGTCAGTATCAACATCGAGGAAGTCAGGTATCCCATCGCCATCGTCGTCGTTATCCTGATCATTGGGAATGCCGTCTCCGTCAACATCGTCATCTAAATAATCGGGAATACCGTCTCCGTCTGTGTCGATGTCTAAATTGTCTGGTAATCCATCACCATCATCATCGTCATCTTGGTCATTCGGGATGCCGTCACCATCAATATCATCGTCTAAATAATCAGGAATACCATCACCATCAGTATCTGCCTCCAAATAATCAGGGATTCCATCACCATCATCGTCATCATCTAACTCATTTGAAATACCATCACCATCCACATCATCGTCTTGATCGTTAGGAATTCCGTCCCCGTCTATATCGTCATCCAGATGATCGGGAATACCATCACCGTCTGTGTCGATTAGCTCTTCATTGTCTGCTATACCATCGCCGTCATCATCATCGTCTTCATCATTCGTAATTCCGTCGCCGTCTACATCATCGTCCTGATCGTTTGGTATGCCGTCACCATCAATATCATCATCTAAGTAGTCCGGGATACCATCTCCATCTGTGTCTCTCTCGAGATCATCAGAAATTCCGTCGCCGTCATCATCATCATCTTGATCATTAGGGATACCGTCACCATCAATATCATCATCAAGGTAGTCAGGAATTCCATCACCATCAGTATCCTCTTCTAAATTGTCTGGAACACCGTCGCCGTCATCATCATCATCTTGATCATTAGGGATACCATCACCATCAATATCATCATCTAAGTAATCTGGGATTCCATCCCCGTCTGTATCCTCCTCGAGGTGGTCTGGAATTCCATTTCCATCATCGTCATCATCTAGATAATCGGGGATACCGTCACCATCGGAATCTTCCAGGTTATCAGGAATACCATCTCCATCGTCGTCATTGTCCTGATCGTTGGGGATTCCGTCACCATCAATGTCATCATCTAAGTAGTCGGGAATACCGTCCCCGTCAGTATCTTTCTCTAGAAAGTCTGGGATGCCGTCGTTATCGTCATCGTTGTCAAGAACGTCTGGAATTCCGTCTCCATCTGAATCCTCTTTTGAATCTGGGATTCCATCACCGTCATCGTCGTGATCTTCGCTGTCTGGTATACCATCGTTGTCGTCATCATCATCAATATAATCTGGAACACCATCTCCATCAGTATCATGTTCTTGATCGTCAGGAATGCCATCTCCGTCATCATCGTTGTCAAGATAGTCGGGAATACCGTCACCGTCTTCGTCACCCTCTTCATTATCAGGAATACCGTCCCCGTCATCGTCATTATCTTTGCTGTCGGGTATACCATCATTATCGTCGTCATCGTCAATAGCATCTGGTATACCGTCACCATCAGAATCTGGGTCAGGGACCCCATCACCATCATCGTCATTATCTTGACTGTCAGGAATACCATCATTATCATCATCGTTATCAAGATAGTCTGGTACTCCATCCCCATCAGTGTCGATTTCCTTGTCATCAGGTATACCATCACCATCGTCGTCGTTGTCTAAGGCGTCTGGAATTCCATCACCGTCGGTATCTTCCTGACTGTCGGGAATTCCGTCGCCGTCGTCATCGTTGTCTTCATTATCAGGAATACCGTCATTATCGTCATCGTCATCTAAATGATCAGGAATACCATCCCCATCACTATCCCCTTCTAACTCATCAGGAATGCCATCGCCATCGTCGTCATTGTCAAGGTAATCAGGAATGCCATCGCCATCAGCGTCCTCTTTGTTATCTGGAATACCATCACCATCATCATCGTTATCCTTGTCATCCGGTACTCCATCATTATCGTCATCATTATCTAAATAATCGGGAACTCCATCACCGTCACTATCTATTTCTTGGTCGTCTGGGATTCCATCGCCGTCATCATCATTATCTAAATGGTCAGGTATACCGTCATTATCGTCATCATTATCTAAATGATCAGGTATTCCATCACCGTCATCATCACCTTCATTGTCATCAGGGATACCATCTCCATCGTCGTCGTTGTCTTTACTGTCAGGAATACCGTCATTATCGTCATCGTCATCTAAATGATCAGGAATACCATCCCCATCACTATCCCCTTCTAATTCATCAGGGATTCCATCGCCATCGTCGTCATTGTCAAGGTAATCAGCAATGCCATCGCCATCAGCATCCTCTTTATTATCTGGAATACCGTCACCATCATCATCATTATCCTTGTCATCCGGCACTCCATCATTATCATCGTCATCATCTAAATAATCGGGAACTCCATCACCGTCATTATCAATTTCTTGGTCGTCTGGGATTCCATCGCCGTCATCATCGTTATCTAAATGGTCAGGTATACCGTCATTATCGTCGTCATTATCTAAATGATCTGGCACTCCGTCACCGTCATCATCACCTTCATCTTCATCGGGAATACCATCTCCATCATCATCGTTATCTAAATGGTCAGGTATTCCATCACCGTCATCATCACCTTCATCTTCATCGGGAATACCATCTCCATCATCATCATTATCTAAATGGTCAGGGATACCGTCATTATCGTCATCGTTATCTAAATGATCAAGCACACCGTCACCGTCGTCGTCACCTTCGTTCTCGTCGGAGATACCATCTCCGTCATCATCGTTATCTAAATGGTCAGGAATACCGTCATTATCATCATCGTTATCTAAATTATCAGGCACGCCGTCACCATCATCGTCACCTTCATCAGCATCAGGAATACCATCGCCGTCATCATCGTTATCTAAATGATCAGGGATACCGTCATTATCGTCATCATTGTCTAAATAATCAGGCACTCCGTCACCGTCATCGTCTTCTTCGTTTTCGTCGGGAATACCGTCATTATCGTCGTCTTTGTCCAGATAATCTGGAACTCCGTCCTCGTCAGAGTCTTCCTTTTTATCAGGAATACCATCTCCGTCATCATCTAAGTCCTGTGCGTCAGGGACACCGTCATCGTCATCATCGTTATCTATATGATTAGGAATACCATCTCCATCAGTGTCTTCCTCATATAAATCAGGATGATCATCTACATCATTTATACCATCACCATCATCGTCTGCATCTTCGCTGTCCGGCACACCATCATTATCATCATCCTCGTCCAAAATATCAGGGATTCCATCGCCATCAGCGTCCTCTTTTTCAGCAACATCGGATATCCCATCATTGTCGTCGTCGTTGTCTAGATAGTCAGGTACTCCATCGCCATCAGCATCTACTTCTTTGTGGTCTGGTATACCATTGCCGTCGTCATCATTGTCTTCATGATCCGGAACACCGTCACCATCAGTGTCTGTCTCTTTGTTTACATACGGGTCATCCTCTTCAACCTCAATTGACATGAGCTTACGGTTTTTGAAGGTACATTCTTCCTGCAAAGAAAAATATAATTGTTTTAATAATATATAATGAAACAAACTTCAACAGCATTTGTAGAAGTGGGAAGAGAAACAGCAAGAAAACAAATAAAGGGTCTGAATCAGCAAACGTAAACGTCATGTTACTATAAATAGAATCTAGGAAACTTTTTTTCAATATAAGTAACAAATATTCCTACTGTTCATCATGTCATTTTCTGAATATAGTAACAGATTTGCACTTTGCGCCCTTTATAAGTAGGTACATACCCAGAAAAGAAATTCACTGGGTGAAAGAAAAGCAGAACTTGGGGAGTATGACATACATAATAATTTATCTTCAGATTTTGTACCAGTTACACATTCACGTGCATGCTCATGTATATATTTTAATGACTTTCTAATGACTAAGAATTATTTACAATTACTTTTATTATTCATTCAGTCAATCCCCCCCCCCCCCCCTCCCATTGGGTACCTACTTACCAATAAATGGAGTCCATATCATGTCATGACTAGTTGTTCAGTTTTTAAGGGGAAGGGGTTTAATTCTCTGTGTTTTGGTTTCTGAAAACATATTTCTCACCACTGAGTAAATATATAAATATGCATATACTTTAAGTTTACAATACAGAGTCCACTGTTGTTATCTATCCAGTCCACTGTCACCAGGAATGATTTTGACGTTTGGTAATATTTCCAATACAGAGTAACGGTTGAGCATTCGAAGTTTTATGCCAGTTTAAGACAAACGTATATTTCTTAGAATGCCTAATGTTTGGTAACTTTCTTAGATCGTTTCACAAGTTGTTATGGACAAGATAGAAATATACTTTTTACATTATTCTATTTGGATTGACTACTAAGTCTGTACTGATTATGTGAAAAGAAACTATTTATTGTACTTTTATTGTAATTCTTAAGAGGTATTTGATCAATTATAGTTATAGATCAAAATAGAGTGTGGGTTGACTTTAGAAAAATAAAATAAAATTGTAGCCAATAATAAAAGTGTCGTAAACTGTAAAAAACAAAGCATGACGAGTAATACAATATGCACAAAGTTGAAACATATGGAAAGACAACCCTACAGAGGATAACCTTGTTTTCCCTTGTCCTAAGGTTGAGTTTTGTTATAAATGTTTATTCAGAATGTTTAAGGTGTAAAAAAAAGACTAGTGCTTGACATTTGCATGATAGTATTCTATATTCTGGTTGTTGTCAGCTATAGCTTCTAGCAATACCTGATTGCTTGAGGTAGTCATGATTAAGATTGAAGTACACGATGGTATAGTGTTGATCAAAATTGAATCTCACCAAAGGGTTGGAGGGGCAGTATGAAACATTTAAATCATCGATTTCTATACGACAGACGTAATCACAGGTTTACGGACAGGTCTAATATGACACCAATATTGCAGTTATCACTTATAGTATACAGCACAGTCATGACATTATTTAGACTGCGATGTCAGTTTTGACGTATGGCAACACACATGATATGCTAAAGGAGGTTTTGACAAATACTAAAAATTAGTATACGGGAACACAACGTTCAAGGTGTCTTGTGATTCATACTGATCATTTGTCATCTACAATATCACTTTTTCAAATGCGTCTTGAACAAAACAGATAGTGAGATGTTCCTTTCGCGTACATTATATAACAACATGTTTATAATGGTATGAACATACAATGGCAAAACATTGTGAAATATTATTGAAAAAAGGCTACTGTTAAATAAAATGATAAGTTTATTTTGTGTATGACCTTGCAATTTTTGAGATACCAACACAGATATTAAACACGCGTGTACATATGGGTGTAATTTTTTTTCACCAAACCCAATTCATGATGTTTCTGTTGATCCGACCTAACAAATTGCTCATCAACAATTCAATTGTAAGAAGATGACTCAGATTAACCTGTTATGTTTCAAACATGTGATCGGTCAAATAGGTTTACACATTACCCAACATTGGAATTATGTAAACTAACTATTCTTTTCTGATTCCACTTGTTTATTCACCTAGGGTCTATAGTAGTGATATATATAGTTGTTTTTCTTGAACGTCACATTGCCTTTTTATACTATACTTTTTAAGAAGGTTAGAACCAACCTTTCCATCAATATATTGACAAATATATCGGCACACCCGGGACTCGAACCCGCGCACTCACCTGCGCCAAACATAATTTGAGCTAAGTGAACTAACCTGCTTACCCTAGAGCCCTGTAAAAGGATAACGCCTATCAATGATAGGTTGCTCGTGTTATCCTTTTACAGGGCTCTGTGGTAAGCAGGTTAGTTCACTTAGCTCAAACATATACAAGAAGTTATATACATGTTAATCGATACTATGGCTCAGCTATACAATATTAAAATATCATCCTATTAAACTTTACACAAAGATTATTGGACTCTACCATTTGATGGTGAGTGCTCTACTTTTGTATTCATCTTTGGTATTAATCTCAGGTTTTATTTCATGCTGGAATAAAGCTTCTAAAGTCAACAAATAGTGTTCTCCTCTTGATGTTGAGGCAAGAATTTGAACGTCACTTTTTGAAATGATAGTGTCACAGTTTTGAAGGTGTGTCTTCATTGGACCCTTATTGGATACATGCTCAGAGAATCGACGTTGTAGTTACCGGCTTGTTTGGCCGACATAGCACGATTCGCACCGTGGACAAGTTAGTTTATACACAACATTTCATTTTTTCCACTGGGGGGTTCAGATTAACATGTTTTTTAAGTGACATATCGATCCTGGACAGAGGTATTCATTTTGTGTATAATTTCAACTTCTAATCACCAGTATTGATGCTGTCGTTGATGTAGTTGCTAATATATTTGATATTGTGGTGTTGTTACTGCTAATCATCCAACATTTCTTTAAGATAAAAGTATTGATCATTTCACTATAACATTTATCGATGCACATAAAAGAATGTCACCAAATAAATAATTGATTGGAATTCCTTCACCATGAATCTTTAAACAACGATTCACAGTGGGGAACATACTATCTCCATAAAACTACATTTACGACATATACGAGCAATGACATTTAAGAAGAGCTAGTGTAGTTTGCAGCTTGCCCTAAACAATTTAGAAATACCTTATATTTTGTGAACACGTGTAAGTGAATTCAAATATAATATTATCACTCTGTTACTATAGTCCGTTCCAAATTTAAAAAAACGAGGGGATTTGATCATACTTTCGTTGTTTTATAGACGATTTTTCTAGAATTTGTAGAGCCATGATAACGTTATTTGTCTTAACTACCCACCAAACCTGTATCGATCTGTTGATTATGAAAGGTACTTTCTTCTTTATCTTTGTAATTAGTTGTCGTCGTACATTAAGATGTTTTCAAGCATAATTGAGCAACGATAGTAATGCCGTTCCCACGCTGCTATAGAGTTTAAAAAATAGGGCACCTAGTCCATCTATAACAATATACACTGAATTGTATGGTTGTATGGTTGTATGGTTGTATGGTTGTATGGTTTGTTGCACTTCTATAATCTCCGAAGTCTCTAGATGGATGTTGCTGTAATTTAAACATAGGATAGCAAACATAACATAGATTGTGATGGGCTAATTTATGAAATATTTTATGAAAATGCAAATATTTTGGATTTAATGAAGCAATTACGATTTTTTCCTATATATTTTCATCTAATTGGACACGTTTACCTCTTTAAAGATTCAGATAGCTACGCCATAAACATTGCTCACTCGAGTAGACGGTCGTCCAACTGTCTTCGTCAAAAATCATTGTTATTGTCACTGAACAAAATGCTAATTCACGGACCGTTGAACGCCTGGGGCACATATGTAACGTTTGGTAGATTACTAATCTACACAAGAACATTAATTTTATGCATACCAAACTCGGCTAAATACGGTCAAGTACTTTAGATATTAGAGTGAAATAAATATTTGATGTTTTGGAAATAAAATTATCACCTTTTAACCTTTCTTTTTCCCATCGTCCTCTCATCTTTCTCTTCATTAACTTTTTCGAATTGTGGCGCGAAGCGCCTGAGGTTTGCATGTTGGTTTTTTTACAACACTTATTAGTCTGGGGGAATGAGAGGTTTCTCTTCAACCCCCCATGACTCTACCGGACTTGAATTTTATTGATCCTTAGGGTATATAGACACAAAATTTTGTCTTCGCCAAAAA
>JAUUEB010000015.1:86185-96508 GCA_032362205.1 Clione limacina
TTAATAGGCTAACTAGACAATGTTTACAATGTACACAACACCTTGTTTTACTGAAATAGGATGATTTGACCTTGTTAGAGTTTTCTAAAATCTAGGGCTTCGGCTTCGTGATGTTTTGAGATGCTGGCTTCGTGATTTTCGGCTTCGTACCCATGTCTGGTTATCACAGAAATCACAAGCAGTTGACCAATTGTTATTGCCTCCATTTTGTTCATAAATCAACGTTGATTTCGACACCTCTATGAACCGCCACCTTTGACCTTTCCCCAGTTTGGCGGTTCATAGCAGTAATACTGTAAATATTTCTCTTAGTTTATTTTAGTTTTTTCATTTGAGATGCAGCTGGACTAGGTTCCATGGGTGCCACAATTTCATTTTTGAATACAGAGCCATAATCTTAAAATTTCATCAATACAGAAACTTTGCGCAATGAACTATAAATCAAGGTTGATACTTCAACAGCCAAACCAAGAAGTGTTACAATTACTTTATAAATATATATGTTATTATATTCATTTACATGTGTTACAATATATTAACAACACTTAAGTGCACACTTTTTTGTTATTAAACCAACTGTAGAACTCACCTTATACAAAGTCAGTAAAGTGATCAAATGAAGAGGTTAGCCTGGAAATTTTATTAGGTTTTAGATAACTAGGAGACCCCTTGCAGGGTCCAGGGACAGAGTGATGGTTGGGGTTTACGAGGGCAAAGTAAGCTTTGAAATGATTGCAATTATACAAGTCAAAATACAAGTTTTCTGAAAAATCATCCATATAATGCATGACATTGGCATTTTAACATAGTTATAGTTTGTGTTTGTTTCCTTAGAATCTAAACCACTTTTTTCCTATCAAGAATTTTAAGTTTCCTCAGTTTATCAATAGATTCAGTTTAAGCGTTGTTTACTACAGTTTGTGGATTAACAGCAAATATGTTTAATGTTCGTTTCCTTAGAATCTAATCCACTTTTTTTCCAATCATGAAAAACAAAACAAAATGTTTACAAGTAATGAGCTCTTTATTTCTGATTGCAGTTTTTTAAGAGGAACTGGCAACATGCTATGACCCCTTATCATCATAGGTCAGAGCAACATTTAAAATCAGACATGGGACTATAAGACTTCACAAGTGTTTTCATAATTAGGTCAAAACTGTACAACATCAATATACTTATATATACATCATCCCATAACATATCATATCCCATTTTGAGGAGGCAAAAATATCTCTGCCAGCAAATGAAAATAAGTCTCTAATTACATAACAGTAGCATTAGGTGGAGACCAGCTCTAGACCCTCATCAACCCATACAAAACAAAGTGTGTCATTAACCAGTATATACTATTATAACCTTGTTGATGAAATGAGTGGTGGCAAGATGAGACGCACAAAAACATACAAAGACAACATTGATGAACAAAAAATTGAACATGGCCCACAAAAACAGGAAAGATACAACCTCCGCAGAAATTATCAAATATTTATAACAATAAAATATATATGTATGTATAAATATATAAACAACCATCATTCAAAGATAAAGTTATTCAAGAATGGGTTTAACAATCCCAACTTTCATAACTGATAGACATATAATATAAAAAAGATTATTAATAGTAAAAATAAAACAACCTGTTAAATATCCACACCTGTGCAAAGTGACCAAGGTCTACATCTTCACACAGCTGTACCTGAAAAGCCAATCCTCCTGAACCACAATCCCGTGTCAAACAAATACAAAGTTAAAACAGATTCATAACTCAACTTACAGCAACCATAAAAACTATAATAAATTGTTATTGAGTTCATATCGTTAAGTAACCATAAATCATGAGCTTTCTTAAAGAAATATCAAAATAAAAATCTACTTTACACTTAAAAATCCTTAAACAACACCATACACAAACAATTGTTTAACTGTCAAGGGTAGAAAGAAGGTTCTACTTTTTTAAATGCAAGGAATAATTTACTTTTAAAACATAACACTGCAATAAAGCTATTTTTCTCTATTGACCTAAATTAAACCATATCAAAGAAGCAGTGTGAATGGTTTGGGACCAGCCGTTTTGCTGCATATTTTTAATCATATTGACTTATTACTGTATACCAAATTAAAGGCTTTTCCCCTCTTCTTTTTGACAGTTGCTTATTTTTATTTCACACGAATATCTCCTATAAATCCTCTACCATGAGGTGGTCTTCTAACCCAGACATTACTCAATACAAAGGGGATGTATAGAGAATAACAAAAATAAGTGCAATAGCAGTAATCTGTTTGTATTTTTCTCAAACTCAACACACATAAATCTACATTATCATTAATGAACACATATAAAAATCAGTGGTGGAAAGGGAAAGAATAAAGTGAAAGACAATTCAACATAAGTCATGTAAAACCACTTTTAAAATATGCACAGCTGAGATGTGGTTCATTCAATGTCATATAACTCATTGGAGGATTAACTTCTCAGGCCATCAATTATCCTAACAGAATGACAACTTGTTGTGGCAAGGCTAATTAATTGAGGGTATTCAAACAAATTTAAATAAGGGGTGTATTTATTTATTTTCAATTAATCAAGAATCATTTAACAAAAGGAGGAATTAAATAATTTAATTCAATTCATTCAACATTATCAAACTAAGCTAATTTTTTTCAAAAATCACTTCAAGCCATTTAAGAGCATTAACAAGCGTTACCCTACAACAAGCCTTAATTACCACAACAAGATGTCAACTTTCAGAATACATATCACAGTTTGCTTTCAGCTTGCCTAGTCATAGCATATTAGTGATGTCAGATCTTTGTTACAAGAAGCCTGGCTATCACCTGCTACGGCATCATTGGGACAAGCAATGCAGCTTCAGACTCAGCTTAGATCTTGCGCTGACTTGATAAAATAAAACCACCTCATCAGACAAAAGAAAGATATGCAGAAATTCAGGAATGTCACACTTGCGGGCTCTATGGTGCCTTAAAAAGCAGATCCCAAGTAACATTCTGCTATCTATTCTGAGCCAATTAAGAGGATGGTCTATAAGGTATAAAATATGACGGAGGAGACGTGAACGAGGGAGGTTTTGACGAATGCACAAAATCAGCAGTGACACTGATGATGAGACACAGTTACCTAACATGACTTAGAGATAACACAGTGCCGAGACAAACAACTTGCCTCACTGGGAGTTGACATTGACTTTACTATTCAATTCACATTGATAACATCAAGTATAGACTGATACTGGAACCACTGCCTCGAGATATTCTTTAGCCAAATCAGTTAAAACAACTAATATTAATGACACTATTAAAAAAGGAATTATTTTTCTCGGCCACAAGTGTCATTGTTTTCTTACTGAAAACAAGATATTGCACATAAAAGTTAAAAAGAAAATCTTTAATTTGATCTTCCAATTTTTTTCAAACAAAAATTAATGATGTTTCCATATCATATGATCTATACTTTTACCCAATTTTATCTGCTACACAAATTAAGTACAAGATCCTTTTAAACAGTGTATAAAAGTTAAAACAAAGATTTGAAACCTCCAGTCATGACTCAACTAAAAGTGAGGATGTTGCACAAAATTCCAGTCACTGAGGTTTTAACACAGCACAATCTTGCTGATTTTTTAGTAATAGCAATACTCCCAGGAGTTTCATTTGAGTGCCTACATTATCACATTACACTGAGGTCATGACATTTTTTGATCATATAGAATATAAAAACACTTATACAGTGCATCATTAGTGGTGACAAAGAAATTACAAATGCCACAAAGATTATACAAATATCTTTCCCTATGATTGCTGGTCTTATTCTTACTATGATCTATCAGAAATAATACATCTGATGAATAAAAATTGATAGCCTCAAACTTTTTCTTAAAGATAGATTAGAAACATCAATAAACTAATGCAAAGTTCAACATAGTTAACTGATAGCTTGGAAATAATCCTATCATATGTTCCTATAATTGGCTAGATCACAAAATGATAATATGCCTAAATCTTAGCTTTTAATGAGGGAGGATCAAAGTTGATAAACATCAAATACTGATAAGCAAGGATATTTCTCCTTCTTTCCCTCCCCTCATGTAGCTGAGATTGTGTAGCGAAGAGCCCAATCCCTCCCAGAGCCCCTGGCCCACACCAACCCGTGCCCCCTCCCGCCCTGCTCCAGGGTTCTGTTCCCCGAGTGGCTACAACCTATAGGTCCACTGGTCACTGAATGTCAACCTTGAAAGAAAAAAGAAAATAATGCAGAGATTACTTATACTAATACCTAAAATATGCGAGACAATTATATTTAATGGAATCTAAAAGCCTTCAACACAATAAAAAAAAAATCATTCTGTATATTAGTATTATAGAAGAGGTTGTGCCAATCTTATATTGGTCAGAAACCACTATACCCAGAAAGGCCTTGTTATGAAACTTCTTGCAATAACTGAATCTAGTCTTCCTGTACTTTGATATTTATCCGCAACTGGTCCTCCATGACATGTTTTGGGTTATACTTTTATATAAAGAAATATAATATATTTAACCCCCCTCGCACTTTTATTTCTAACAGTCAACTTTTGACACTCATGTTTTTGCTGAACACATGTTCAACAGTTCCGCATAATGCATTGTGCTTCCTTTCAGCATCCATTATCTGTCTCAAAAGCATCTCATATACCTAGACTGTACAGTTTCTAGGTAGGATGTTCCATTCTTTTCCTATGGCGCCATTGCCGACCACCCTTCATTCAATTTCCAACCACCACCACTAAGGGATTTAAGCGCAATATGCACTCGGGTTCTATGTTTTATAATAGGACTCAGTGCTTAATTTTGCCTACACTGTAGGATCTAGGGGTACATGCTGTCAATGACAATTAAATCTTTTTTAGTGGTGAACACTACACTACATCCAATGATGGATTTTTTCTGCACATTTTCAATTCCAGGAGTCGAACCTATAACGCTTTAAAACAACCGAATCTGAAGTCCACCACGCTTCTTTATATCAATTTAATGTATACAAGATAACTAAGCACAAATAACACAACCACACATTGCTCTTAGACTGCAACCCCTCGCTAAAGCTAAGTGCTATTGAGATGAGCATATTACAGGAGCTCTTTCACATTCCCTCCATTGTAAAGTAACCAATAACACCTTTAGATTAGCTGGATTAATGACCACAAGCTCAATGGTCAAAACGCAGGGATTGAAGTATTTTTAGCTGGAGCCACACTTTTTATTACAAACAAGACCAAAAATATAGCCAAGCTAAGCTTCTTCCTGGCTATACCAAAAATGTACAACTTTATCCCCCCCCCCCCCCTCACTACCAAACTGGGTAAAATTGTCTCAAGTCAAGTAGTGACTTCTTGAAAATGCTTGAGCCGAAACTGCGACTCCCATTCCCTGGTCAAAATTATTGTTGAATCCGCTTTAGTTGAAATCACTTTATTTTGTAAACAACAGTATTTTATGATTTTATGGGGGGAAAATAGAAACAACCTTAATAGATTCCTCTTTAAATCACTGTACACCATAAATCTAAATTTTCTTTGCTTCCTAAGCATTTGCCTCATGCGGTTTCTATTGAATTGTATTAAATTACTTTAATGAAATATCATTATCTTTAAAAAATCGTACAAACTAATAAAAAATAACTCACCAGAATATGTGATGATTCAGACCCCATAGTTTGCAGAAAGACGTTCTCTTAGAGGCTGTGGAAACTGATCAGAGAACTTGGACCAGTTTTCTTCCCCAACCTGCGTCTTGAAACCATGCAATATCTGAAGCAATAGAGATGGCAAAAATACTTAGAAGGGGCATGATTAAGTTGACGACTTTTCTTGTTGTCTTATAGCAGTAATAAAATATGATCCAATTTCAAAATGCCCCCTTTGGCACTTGCCCTCTTTCTTGCTATTTTAAAAATATAATTACTTCTTATTGAAGCTGCCACAATAATCAATGAATAAACCTTGGTTTAAAAGACCAAGCTTTTGTTTTCTGTTTTGAAATGGTTGATAATTTGTATCTATATTCAAGACTAGAGCTTTTACACTGCCTAGTATAACACCTTCAAGGATGAATTTTTGCCCTTAGGTTTTCCATAGATGAGCGTTCTTAAAAAAGGGACCCTACAAAAACCCAGTTGGAGGCTCAGTATTGGCGCTTTGCGCAAAAAAGCTTGACCCACCACCCCTTGAAAATCCTAGATACACCCCTGCTTTCTACCAAAAGAATAACTCAAATTGGCATGGTCTTTGAAAAAAGTGTGTAAACCCCTCTAGAATTTTACAATTTGCATCCGCTGGATGTGCCCATGAATACAGAAACAGGGAATTGTGTATTAAATCAGAAACACATGCAAGCTTTTGAATCAGTAAGATGGTACTTTGAAGCACAGTGACAATGGAACGTCTTTCTAAGCATGTTAATTAAAATCAGATAATGTATTGATTGATACCAAAAGCGTAACTGCTTAGTCTGTATATATCTATCTACAAACAAAATGTGAACAGTTTGGAGTTGAAAGAGTTAAATTTGTGGCTGTAATTCTAATGTAAAAGTCACAAATAAATAATCAGATGTTCAATCTTGTTAGATGGATGATACAAATATTGTCACTAGCAAGTAAGGTTAATTTGTGAATAATGTCAGACAGAGATTCTAGCTTCAGTAATGAAAGCAACGGTAAACACACTAGAACAGCCATAGAACTTTTGATCACAGTCACAAAGTTAAGCCATACTGTTTTAAATTGTAGTTAAAGATTTTGCAAGAGTATAGGACAAGTTTTGTACAATTTCTGAGTCGGAAGACAAACAATGTAGTAGCACATGCTTAAAAATCAAATTAACCAAACTGAGGTCCCATTCAAAAAACAGGCTGTATCAGTTAAGGGTTGTTCAAAAATAATCTTACACCTTTTTGGGGGTTTATTGACCTTGCGTAATATCACAGTTTTAAGTTTTGAAAAATGGAAGGTGCATTTTAGAGCTATGTTCAGGTGGGTCAGGGAAAATTTTGAAAAAGGGAGCTTAATGGTGCATTTAAGAGCTATGTTAACGATGGTCGGTGCAAATTATTCAAAAATTGAAGCTTTATAGCGAATTTTAAAGCCATTGTGGGATCAGAAAGAGAAGAAAAAACACCACTCAAGGCCCGGTGAGGTGTAAGCTAAATTATGAATTTTAGAGCTATGCTAAGTTAAGTCGTGGAAAATTTTGAAAAATGGAATGTAAATGGTGCATTTAGAGCTATGTTAATGGGTTGGGGAAAAATAGTAGCTCAAGGGGATCGGGGAAAATTTGAAAAAATGGAAGCTAAACGGTGCATTTAGAGCTATGATAAGGGAGATCATGGCAAATAATTCAAAAAGTGAAGCTTGGGGACTGATGAGATGTAAGATTACATTGGGTTTTACCCCCTACCCCCCCATTCTTACAGGCGTCTAAGACCCCCTCTTTGGCGTAAGATTATATTTATTTTGTAGGTAAAATAATCTAAACCATTCCTACGTTACCACTGAAATTGATTAATGTTATTGAGGGTCAAACAGAAAATTAAATGCTGAAATATATTTTTTTAAACATACTTTGCAGAACATTTCCTTCAAATCTGCTTTTGGGTGCATCCAGGAGGCAACAGCATCACAGAAGAAGATGAAGTCTTGTACTACTCCGGATGGATTGACACCAATCATGCAACACACTCCACGAAAGGCAGAGTCCTTTTCCTCATTATCTCTGATGTTGCGCAAAGACGTGCACCTATGAAATACAAGTATTGATAACTGGATATCCTGATATAGCTTTCAGGTAAATAGTCAAAAGTATCTGGACACCAATTTGTTGTAGATGTGTGAATAGGCACTCAGACATCCATGAAATACAGCTCCTATAGTCATTGCATTAAGTGTGCAAAAGTATAAAGGAGGCTGGTTATATAAAAATTAAATTATAACCTATGAGTGCAATAGGGATAGACATCAATGTAAAAGTATGTTTACTATCTAATGTCCTGCATAGCTATCTCAAAAATACATTTAGCTAGTTGTGAGTTAAATGACCATGAACCTGAGAATATCTAAGCATTTGTGTTCTTTGTTATTAAAAAAGGTAGGTCGACTTTTAAGTGTTCTAAATTCTCTTGGCACTTTGATGTCAGGCAGGGACAATATATAAGAATTTCTAGGTGATCTAGCCAAAACGTGCCATTCCATACTACTTTCAGGCAACATGCAAGTGTGATGAAAAAACAGGAGTTGAATGTAATTAAAAGCAATGGCAACTTAATTACTTTCCCAATACATTTCATATTATAATGATTTTCCTTTGAGGCAATAATAGGTTTTAGAGATATCCTTACAAACTTTCCCTAAAATTGTAAAAGGTATGCACATTTGCAACTTCATACAGTAAACAAAACACGTTTCTTGATCTGTTTTGAGGATTCATTTCTATTAAATAATAATTCCAATTTGTGATAGTTATGGAGAACAAGTTTTGAGTCACTCTTAATTCGAATTTTGTGCACTTTTTAAGTAATCATGGGAGGAAATTCAGACAAGAAAAAGGATAGAAAGTCAGCAAGGAAACTGATTACAGAGAAAAGAATGTAAAAATATGTAAACATCACAAACAATGTCCAAATACTTTTGCCATTTATCATATACACAAGAACAAACTTGGGTATTAGGGAAACAAAAGCCCTAATGACATATTAATTTGTACCCTGACACTTTTTAATACAATTTATTTTGCTCTCCCTTAACACTTACCTTAGATTAGACAGGGGGCATAAATAACCAAGTATCAAACCATACGGATGCAAAAGCCATTTCTTCTGAATTTAATTTACCGTATTATATGAAACATTTATACAACACATATTATACCTGACTTATACATATTGTTCATAGCTGACTAAACTAAAGAAACAATAAAAGATAAACCACAACTTAAATTTATACAGAAGATTAAATGAATAAGAAAAGGATTGGAACTAAAAGAAACTATACCAAATGAATTTGTAAAAAAAAAATTACCATTGTCTGATAAACTGTTGTAATAACGGGGCCACGTCTTGAGGGCAAACTAAGCCCAGTCTCCCAATAGTTATGGCTATGTAACCAACCATGACGAGGACACGATGACACAACGCACGAAGAAGGCAAATATAAAATGGGAAGAAAGAACATACGTCAACAATACATTACAGGCAACTGCACAGCCAAGGAAATGAATAAAAATAACAATAATAACAAAATTATGACAATTGCAACAGCTGCTCCAAGAAAAAAAAAAACCTTCCCTGAGAAAAAGACAAAAAAATAAAACATATGAATTAAATGGTACATTACAACAACATGACATACCACTCACATTGCACAAGACACAAAAACATGTCTTGATTGAGAAGAGGTAATTTTTCAGGTCTTAAAAGAAAGAACTTGCAACTAACTTTTCCTTTACATCTAGTTCCTTTCTTAAAGAAGTAATCTCCTAACTAGTAAATCTGGGTACTCAAAATAAATCAGAAAATTTGGGTTTATCAACAATATCAAGAGTACATACCCATATGGGACTTCCCCATTAAAACTATTTCCCCCAAAAAGTATAAGAGTAAAATAAATGAAACAGGAATTGAATCATTGAATTATGTATTGCTGAGATATAGTGGCGTAACTATTTTTCATCATTGTAATGTTATCATCAGGTCTTCGATATATGCAGTTTCAGATTCATAGGATCAACAAATTTGATTTGAGAGAGGTGAATCCAATTCATCCATTTTTTTTATTAGTATCAAGTCATTTATTAACCCCAAAGAAATACTACAGTTAATATTTGCCACCCTAAAGACAGTAAACAGTGCAACCTGTGACTGCCCCCACTGCCTTGTGCGTCATTCCCATCAGAAAAGAAAAGTAAAGCAAAGTAACCCATACTCATTACTGAGCTTCGGGAAATCGAAGTTAAAAGAGTCCCGAATTTTTAGACAACAGCATTTGAGGTAGTTTGTTATTGATTTTCTCGCAGACTTTACTTTGCTTGACCTAAAAAGGTAAGCTACTCGCTTTCGCAACATGCCGCAGATTCGACGAGGGAAAGTTCTTTTAAACACAAAATATGGTCGAGGCGAGAGCTTGAACCCGCTATGTTCTTGATGAAAGAAAATTCTTACCAACTGAGCTATCTAGACCCCCTAACAGAGGGGAGATATTTTAGGGTAAGGTAAAGCAAAAGGCTTTGAGATGTAAACCCTAAGAATAAATTGGTGGTGGTGCAATAAAAAAAACT
>JAUUEB010000015.1:96608-116830 GCA_032362205.1 Clione limacina
CTTCCTGGGAAGTATACAAGGGGTCGCGTGTTAGGCGCCTCGCCTTAGCAATCTTACATAGACATTCACTGCCTATAATCATTAGAATTCATCTCAATAGGCATTCAAATTTAAAGATTAATTGCTACACCACAAGAATTTGTTCATAACAAAATTTACTATAAATATGTTAACTGAGCCTGCTCTAAAGCAATGAAACATCTGATAATTTTAAAAGGGTTTTCAAAATAGAAATTGTGATACTTTTCTTCAAACTTGTGGATAGCTGGTTGCATGCATAGAAAGAGATGCGTTGAAAACCTACAAATGTTGAAGTGCGTAAGTGATATCTGTAATCCAAGAGAAGAGAAGTTCATTAAGGGTAAAAGTATGAGAATGTAATAGTATGTACATGAAGGCCAAGTGTTGTTTGTAGTGACACTCAAAGTCAATAAACAGTCACTCACACACACAGTCAACACTTCATTGTTGAGTACCATACAGTAAAAAACATGAGCTTGTATTCAATTCCGGTTGAAACTGTAACCATATAACAGCATGAATTACATGTTTCCACTTGTACTAAATACTCTTGATGCTTTAAATGCCAAACAAATGAGTATTTACACATAACAGTATGAGTGATGTATCTTAAAGCGTTGTTTCAAACTCCAAAGTGCCACACATACACACACACTCTCTTAACAACTGTCAAGTTGAGAAATTGGAAGATTAAAAATGCATATATATTAAATGAATTGAGTGATTGAGAGTTGTATGATTTATGTAGGTCAAAATATGCATGCTCAGTAAATCTCAAATCGCATCTGTATGTTTACAAAGACATTGTTGATATATTACAACTAGGAAGACTTAAGAAGACATAAATAAATCACCTTCCTCCACTTACCCTACCCTATTTTACTAGACAACATCAAGCATAGTCCTTTACAGGCAATAAAAATAACATGTGCATAGATTGAAACAATGACTACCTGAAAGAAGCTGAAGGCACAAATTCAAATACTCAGAAACAAAACCAATAATGAAATAGAAAAAGGGCATGGTACAGTAATATAATATGTGTGAATAACTAAGAAAATGAAACTGGAAACAGTCAACTGAAGGTATAAAAAAGCTATCAAAACATTCAAAGATGAATTTTGTTTCGTTAAAAAATTCTTGAGTGAGGACACTTGGAACAAGTAAACAGTTATATTTACTAGTTCAAGTCTCCACTCTGATTCTACAGGGGGAGGTGGGTGGGTAAAAGTTGTTGAGGTAAAACACATAGTTTTTTTTTATAATAAATGGGAAAAAAACTAGTTCATCTGATGAAATATATTTTTAGCGTTTAATCTGTACTAATTCTACAATAAAAAAAACTATGGATAGTCATAAAGTAGTTTCAAAACAGAAATATGAAAACTACCATGCTAAGATTAAAGGAAATACTTGACAGAGAGGTTGTATAAGTGTGTGTTTGCAGGTACTGTGTGTTCACAAGAGGGATGAGAGAAGGAGTATGCTGTCAACATGAATGAGTGGCTGAGTTGAGAACAGGATGTCATATGATCTAAAGAGAGTAATAGGTATGGAGAAATAAAGAAAAGACCATTTGACAAAATCTAATCTCATTAATAACATATGAGTAAAATGACATAAATAAGGCCAAATTTAGTTGCATACAGATAAATAGATTTGATTTGTTCAGATGCCTTTAAGGAAAGCAGCTATGCAACATCAAAGTATAAATATAAGGGCTAAGTGAAAGGAACGAAAACTTTGCCTTGTTCTAATGCTTTAGGTGGAATCAAAACCCGCAATCATTCTAAGACAATTTACTTGAAAGCAATTAATTAGACACTCTTGTACCAAACTAGCCAAGTTGTCCATACAACAATTCTTTATAATTTTCACCCGTATAAGGACATTGGTGAAATAAAGTAGAAATAAAATGCATGCAAATCCCTAAAAATGCTATTTGAAGAATCCTGTTAGTAATGTTTCAACAATGCATAAAAGCATACATGCTTACTTTTATCACAATTTCGTTATTGAAAAATAAACAAAATGTCAGTATGGTTTAAGAGGAATGGTAGACTGCATTATTTTGTAGAATAAAACCGATGAGTAAAAAAACAACAGGTAAATTGCAAGGCACACATCAATTTAGTATTACACTGCAAACACAATTTATGAATTTTGTTAGAGACGCAATCTCAGTACTGACTGCTTGAAAAATTATTTCTTGACAAGCTTGCTGTTTATAAGCAATACACTGCACTTAAAAAAAAAAAGAAAACACTTCCACAAATCTACATCAAACAAATGGCAACATTGCCTTCTACTAACTGTAACCTTTAGGCTGCTGTACAAATAATTTGCGCTTGTCATACAAGAACGTGAAATATTTTCTAATGTCATACATGAATGCATAATTTTTTGAAAATAGTGCTGAAATGACCTGATGACTACTGATAAGATACAGTTCTCTTTCCAGTTGCATACAAATGCAACAAGTAAGTAAACTGAGTTATATTCCTTATTTCACAATGCTATGTTGAAAAGGTGGTAAGGTAGGGAATAGACAACACTTGAACAGAAACACCTGGACTTTCATAATATAATATCAAATAGAACTTCTTTGGAAGAAAAATGAATTTTTAAATACAAGAACAAATATACAACAATTTAGCCCCTAGCCTTTTAGCTTTCATTTATAAGTTTCCTGACATATTATTTCTGATTTATTACAATTGGTAAGAAGTGTAAACTCTTTCAACCCTGAAATGTTTCTTTAAATATTTTGATTCATTTGGTTCCTGTGAACATTTGTAACAGCTTATATTGGATTAAAAAATAACAAAAAGTGATGTGACACTTGAAATATTTTTTATCAAGATAATGAAGGTTTGTCATAAGCTTATATTGTAATCACTTAGGACAAAGTAAGAGGAAATACTGATAGGGCTACCTGAAAGTTATATAAGAACTACTTTCCAGAAACATGACTTACAAGCACTTCATACGGACATGTGTTTCTGCACACTTACACTATGTCATAGGGATAGAATTTCTCATCTTCCCCTACTCTCATTACGTGTTATGTTAATCAGGTTGAAATAAACAAGGATTATCCTAAAACAAACCCTGAAAATGTTAGTTAAGACACTTCTTAGCCCAAAGAAATATGTGCTCCCAAAGAGTTAAGTTACAGTGTTGTCTGCTCCATTCCAAACTTGAATAATTAAGGCTTTGCGCTATTCTTTTTAAGTGCAAAAGATAATGAAATGATAAAGCATGTAATGGCTCTATGGTTTTATGGTAACTTAATTACTTTTAAATCAAACACTATAACATCCAACTTATTAACAATATTTAGCATGCATAATAGTCCATCAAAATTGGAAGGCAACCAAACATTTTGGAGGTAGTTGTCAAAAATGTTTACATCAATAAAAAAAAAAGTTGATTCACTACATTAAAAAAACACATGTAAAATGAAAGGAGATGGGCTGGTGTGAAATGCTTTCATTCTTACAAATTTTGAGTCATTCATTTTCATCATTCAATTATTTATATGAAAAACAGCTTTTTGCTTATTTATAAAGTCCATCAGGCTAAACTTATCCTTAAAGTATTTTTATAATTAAAATGATATCATTAGTGGTGGAACTGGCTCAGAAACAATACACTTTAATGAGTAAAAGGTTTGATTTAAAAGTACTGTAGACCTTATTGTTGTGCACAATTTCTTTGGTCTACTACCAGTGTGACAATATATAAACAATCTACTAAGAGGTAAAAGGTAAGAGGTAAGAAAACTATTCCAAACAATATGTTTACAGTAATTGAATAAAAAAAAGTTTGAAGGTTCATCCAGACAAATTCCATGTTTGATACATGATTAGTTATTTGTGAAGTTCTTATATATATGCCTTATTCCCAGATTTATCTCATATGACATCACATACTAACCAAGATCTTGTCATTTAAAGCATTGACCAATCAGTGCTCATGCTGAATACAAGAGCCTAATTCACTGCCTATCAGTGAAAAATTATTGCCTCAGTTTCCATAGTTGTTAATAATAACCAGGTTGCTTGAAAATCATAAGAGTTCTTTCGTATGACAATTCTGTTGAAATTTGATTCTTATAACTCTAATAAGAACATCCTACTATCATTTATCCTATAGATTTAAACTCAATGAATCCGGCATTCCATATCTACATGTAACTTACATACCTAAGTCTAAAGTTATATTCATTGGTCAAACTGTATTGTACCATAAATGTTTCCACATTGCAAATATTCACTCATTAAAAAGAATATGTATAACTAAACATGATTTACATATTTACACTTGATTTATATAAGAACAGATGTAAAAGTGCGGAGTGATTAAAACTTATCAATGCTAATGTAGATATAGACATACAAATGCGTATCCTAAGATATCGTCTCTTGGTAAAACAAATGGTTCCCTAACCAGGCAAATATAATTATGATCTAAGTCCTGGCAAAAAAACAATAATTCTCAAACTGTTGTGACTATTGATCTCTTGCCAGGATAAAAACCAGAATATTGATATGAATATCTTTAAAAATGACTGTATTGGAAACACTGACATTGGTACCGATAATAAGAGAACTGAGATGGAAGACAAGATGGTACTCAATTTGAAATAACTAACTGAAAATCTGCTGTTTACCTAAAACTGTTCCAGTGCTGGATTTCGTTAAATGAGAAGATGTTGCTAGTGTTAGCATACAATGTGCAAACAATAAATATTATACATAAATCAAAATGGCAAGATTTCAAACAGATCATAAACGTAGACTTGAATATTCAGAACAAAACAAACAAAAAGAAAACAGAAACAAAACATTAAAAGACTTCACATCAATAATAGAAGATGTTGCATATTTTAAAAAACACCATTTGCCATAATTTCAATCTAGATGGAATAAAATTGACTTGTTGAAAAAGTGGAAGAAATATAATTTAAGAAAATGTTATACATTGTAAAGACACAGCCAAAAGTACATTATTATTTTATGATATGAATTCTAGTGCCACACTTATTATGGATAGGAAATAGTTGGCTTAAAAAATTTCATGATGTTCTCAGAGCTGTTTGCGTATCTGTCTCTCGGCATTCTTTACAACAAATTTTTTATTTCTTATTGGTTATTTTACAGCTTCTAAATTTCACGAGTAAAGTGCAAAGACTTGAAGTTTAAGTCTAAAGTACATCATTTTTTTGTTTACGATATAACTGGCACATTAAATAAATGCACGCCCTCATTAAAGGAAGGTCACTTGTTTGTTTCCACTCTTTAACACAATAATCACCATAATCTAAAAGTTTAAACAAGATCAAGAGAAATAATTTAAGCCTCATATCTACATAATTACAAACATCTAAATGCACAGCAGTATCTCCAGGCTTTTTTCTTATTGTTAATAATCAGGCACTAATATTTCAAAAAAATCAAGTGTGCAACAAATCTACAACAGTGTAAATAAATACTTGAATAAAATCATAATAATAACATCACAATCCTATCAATAAATTACTGTCAACAAGTCCAGCTTGCAGTTTTATCTTAAAAACATTTAATACCTAGACAGTGATTTTTACGATAACAGTATAGAAATGTGTAAAGGTGTAAGATCTTATAACCCATCATCACAGAGCTTTTATCAACATCAAGGGGGCACAATCCATTATTCTTAATAATTCATAGATGACACAGTAGCCATTATATATAGTATGATACATTGTAAATCACAATTTTTTTCTGTTTGAGTTCTGAAAGAGTGGATTTGATTGTAACCCAATTAATTAGAGACTAGTGTTCAAAGAATAAATTTTGGAAACTATTTCTAAACAATATCTCTAAAACTTGTTCTGCTAAAAATCTATGTCCAACCAAACAGAGTTATCTCAGACGGTTAGAGCAAATGATATTATCTTCCTCACTAATTCACATGCTATCTAAATGCAAATGACACCACAATCGTATCCACATGAGACGTAAATCAGAGCTCCAGTTCCACCAAATAAGGCTTAATATAATTTACTAAGTTTTTTAAATTACAATGAAACATGAAATGAAAATGTACACACAAAAAAGGGATTGATATCACAGCCTGGTCAGCAGTGCAGCTCGAGACCACACGCCAATTTGCATTCCTTTCACAACATGAGAGGAAACAAAACAAGGAAAACTAATACACAATGTTGTATAATATAAATATATATAATCTGAGTTAATACCATTGCAGACCATTGATATGAAGGGAGGTACCAGGAAGGGGGAAGTCTGGATCATTGGTGAGACTAGAGAACATATAGACATGGTAAAACTAGGAAAAATACACAACAACAAAAATAAAGTGGAGAAGATAATTAAAGTATGACCAACGCAACACATATTTGTATCAGGATATTACTGTCTTGTCTACTAGTACGAAAACTGCCAACGCTCGGAATGTGTCATCACTTCAAATAAAGACATTGTGTTCGATTTCATAAGATCAGACGATTGAGGAAAGCCTAAATCTGTTCACCATTTCAGACAATTGAGTAAATGTCAATGGCACAAAGTTCACTAACTCACCAATGGCCGAGACTCCATGACAATAAAATCAAAAACAAATAAGTTGATAAGCACCTCATGATCAAAGTTACCTCTGTCAATGGTCTTCTGAAAGACGGGATGTTTTTTACAAAAAGGCCGAAGTACATGACATCTAAAGTCTACAATGACTAATTGGAAGATAACTGCGAACACTCATTTTCACCCCCATACACCTCACACTGTGAGATCATTTTATGAATACAATTCACTCTTAAAACTCCTAGCAAATTGTTGTAAAACAAGCAAAAACATATCTATTAGTGGATGTTTCCATTATAATCAGTGAGTTGCATAGTAAAAATATCAATAAACCTGGAAAACGGCTCATCAAATCAAACAATAGTAGGCTCTAAACAAAACAAACTTCTTAAGACAGCCACCTCTATGATGGACTCAAAATAAATAATTTAGGCACATTAAACTATTCTTCAAACCATCCCTATATGATTGATTATAAGTTATACTGCATCAGTACTCACAAAATAAATAAAGACATGAAGAGGATGCTTGATATCTACAAGTCGACTATGAGCAGGGCAAAACACTATTTCAACATAGCTCCTGGATAATTGGGACAATTTGTCCTTTACCTCAACTTTTAAAGAATATATTTAAAAATTGAAGATTTAATCTTTTACATAAATTTTGTTAATTGAAATGCATTTACTTTTTAAAGGGAAAAACTATTTGAACGACTTATCAGCATTCAATTTGTAAAATTTGAGTTAAAATTGTATCTTGTCCGTGCAGAAACTAAACAGGTATGAGGAACATGCATAATAAAGTGTGGGAAAATTCATAGTAATTATACCATTAACAAACCATAGTGCTAAAGCTTGAATATTTGCATCAATCAGTGTTATTGATTTAGTAACAGCAGCAGAAGTGATTACAATAATCAAAACTATGAATGAATGTCACTGATATCACAAAAAACAGGACTATATCGACAGTCATTAGTTTGGTTTTTAAATAACATAAAAGCAAATACATCCCCAGAAAAAACAAACAAACCAATGTACAGTCTGAAAGACATGTAATTCTGTGTCACCGAAAGAGTCAATCAATATCAAAGTCTGCATTACATCCGTAGCCCATGAGCGGAATGCATCATGGCTTAATAATAAATATTAGTGAAGAATATTGGGTATATCTTCAGACTAGAACATCTGCCTCGAATCTTATTCAGGCCTTTACGTACAGAGACTGCCTGTTATAGACAGATTCGGGCTGGATGATTGTGCAACAACACATCGACCCATAATGTGTATTACAGATGTCAACAGATCCAAGAGACATAGCTCATTGGCATCATTGTAAAACTATCCCAAAGTATTTGGCAGAGCATCCACTTTCCCTTATTGTCATTCTAAATATAAAATGTTTTGATACATCTTTGGATGCGGTAGATTCTTTTCAACACTGTTAAGTGTATGTAGACTAAATCTTCACAACAAATAACCAATCACAGCTTTGTTCTCCTCACAGCTATCAAGAATATCAGTGGTTAAATAAATCATTAAAATCAACAGACCTAGATCATCATATGGGGTAAGAAACATGAGCAAAGGTATGTGGCACATTTGTGTCACAATTGTAGAGGTAGATTCAGTGAATGTGTAGCTCACAATAGTCAGCTTCACAACACAGCAAACCGCCAAATAAGTATAATATCAAGCAGCTCGATGTATGTTGTTACACTTCAACAATACAAATTGCTAAAAATTTAAGAAATCGGCTCTGAATCAAAAGCTTAATTTACAGCTTTCGTCATTTCTGACTTTTAAGAAGAAAAAAAGCGACTGTAGTAGTGAGGTAAAAGATTTTCTCTTAGTAGATCTGACCTGTTCATATTTTTTAAAATCTTTTTAATTCATTTTTGTGCTATCCTAATCTTAAAATAATGGATTGGACATATAGCAAAGGTTAAATTAATTAATTTTCAGATGCAGCTACAATAATTATCAAAAAATTCTCATGGCTGCTTCATTCCTAAAGTACCACTCAGAAGTTGTCCTCAAAACTGGTAACTTGTCCTAAAAACTAGTACTCTTCCATCACATGTTTAGCTTTGGAAACAACAAGTTAAACACTCCAGTCTTTTCTCCCATCTACTGTGACAAAAGGCAAGATGGCAAGCAATGTGCAGGCTGACCCTATGCCTTTGGAGAATGTTCTGAGCCCACTGGTGTCATGGGTTGTTGTGGGGTTGGAGGTTGTTGAGACAGACCAGAGTTTCCCTGATGAGCTGACTGAGGGTGTTGCTGTTGCTGCTGCTGCGATTGCTGCTGCTGCTGTTGTGATGGTTGATGCTGATTATTTGAAAGAGGTTTAACATCTCCATCAACACAGGGTAGGTTATATCGGTGTTGGTGATTAGAAGCAGCTTGGGAAGCGCTTGTGCCATTCGATGAATCCATACTTTCACTGGAATTGACGGCATGGAAATACCGATCTGTGAAAAGAAAAACAACAATTAAAGAAGCTGTTGATAGAATGAACTGTTTACAAATAAGTGTATAAGTTAATTCAAATTGCCTCTTTTCTTGAAGTTATATAATTTAAATAATGCTGGAAGCAAAGAATTTATTCACTGCCGATTCTCAATAATTTGCTATTCTCTTTTGCTAAAAGTAGGAGAATTTTGTAACTCTTGTAAAAACCTGTCATGCAACATTGGAAGAAACTTCTATGCAACACTTTCCCAGTTTGACAAGAAAGGGATATCAGTGATGGTTGAATAAGGGGGCAGGAAATTGACGTCTTACGTTTGTTGATAATAGATATGAGAGGGGCAGAGGCATGCAAAGCTAAATGAGTGCCGAAAGACTCTATAAAAAAGGTAGTGGTATTAAGTTATGTAAGTTGCAGTATTTTGTGAGCCATTGTTTTTATAGTGAGGTGCCACCCTGTACTCATGGAATTCAGTTATTGGGTTTATATGGAGTAGCTGTAAATGTAAAGGTTTTATGCCTCTTTCACTACAAGACAGTAATATGATAGTTGGGTCTCCTGCGCAAGCCAGTAAAGCAATCAGATACATGCTTCACTAGCCAGTTGTAGACCTGCAAGTGAGGAAAAAAACACCTTAAAAAGAAAGGATGAAAGGAATAAAAACAGATAACCTTTGAGCAACCTAAACATCCAGCTCTTAATTTGTCAAAATATGCTTAGGTGTGTAACCTCAACTGTTTATGAATAACCTGCACAATTTAAAATTGCTTAATTTGAGACAAAACGCGACAACTGCAGATTTTGAAATAACAGGCCCTAAAGCTCAATGTTGAGTTCCCCTGGAACCCTGAAGACTGATCAGATGAGCTCCCAGTTGAAGGTCCTGCAGTACCAATCACTGAAGAAGGCAATTGGCAAAATGAAGTTTGGCAAAGCAGAGCTCCATTGTCAGCCTTTACAAGGGTAAAGGTGAAGCCCTTGACAGAGGCAATTATAGAGGTCTCAAGGTGTTGGACCAGGTAATGAAGGTGTTGGAGAGAGTAGCAGATAAACGATTATTGTTCGCCAACTGCAAGAAAAGTACCTGACAGCCAACAAGACATTATATATGGCCTTTATAGACCTGGAAAAGGCCTTTGACAGGGTGCCATGTGAGGTGATCTGGTGGGCTCTGCGCAAACTTGCCGAGTCACTGAAGGAGCTGTCAGAGAAATTTGAGGCATGGAGAGGGGAGATGGAGAAGAAGGGCCTTTGTGTTAAAATGGGCAAAACAAAAGTTCTTGTGTCTGGTGCTAAACTTGATCTTCTGAAAGACTCTGGCAAGTTCCTATGCACGGTTTGCCGCTCTGGTGCTGGTGGCAACTACATATTTTGTAGGGGTTGCTCACACTTGGTCCATAAAAAATGCAACAACATCAAAGGATATCTTGTCAATGACCCTGAGTTCAAGTGTGCCCGATGTCTACACTTAACTAGACCAATAGATGGGAGGCCAGTAGCAGAGGTGAAGGTCGGTGAGTGCAAACTAGAAGTTGTGCCCTCCTTTTGCTATTTGGGAGACACAATAAGCGCAGGTGGAGGTTGTGAGCTTGCCACCATCACACATGCCTGGGACAAGTTTAAGATGCTACTCACAATTCTGACATCTTGCCAGATCTCACTGGCAACCAGTGGTAAAGAGTACTTAACCTGTGTAAGAAGTGCAATGTTGCATGCTTTAGAGACCTTGGCCTTGTCCTCCAGTGCCCTAAACCGTCTGCAGCGGAATGACAGAGCCATGATGCGCTGCGTGTGCAATGTGAGGCCAGAGGTAACATTGGCTCTGATGCAATCCTGTCAATGCTTGGCATTGAGGATCCATCATCCATTGTCAGAAGATCGAGGTTGCATTAGTTTGGTCACGTGGATAGAAGTGAAGGATGGATCAACAGAGTTAGGAAGCTGAAGATAGTATCAAATAAGGGCCCATGTAGACCTAAGAAAACCTGGGAGGAGTGTGTGCGGAATGATCGGGTGGTGATGGGCATGAATGTCATCAACCCCTGTGATCGCCTAGCTTGGCGTGGGAGATTGAGACATGTCAGGTGGACCCTACCCTCAGGAGAGGATTAATCCGGCCCGTGTAAATAAATAAATAAATAACTGTATTTCAATAACCTTGCAAGAGTATAAAGAGACGAGATATTTGAAAATGCATGGGTGAAGAACTTTTTCGCTATATGCTTTTAGTGCAAGAAATTCCAAAACTAATGAAAAACATAGACATTGAAATCCAAAGCAAAGGGGGAAATCTGACCATTTATTTACACATGTTTTAATTCTTTTAGCCAAGTATAGCTATTGACAATTATTAACTAGTGTTTCACAGCTTTTGCTGTTGCACCCATGGCACTTTCTAAAAGGTCACTCTTTAAATCCATGTCACAGAATACTTGGCCCTTAATCAAAACCAGAGAGATTTGAGAAAAATAAGGGAGATTGGCCAAGTCTCCCAGTTTTTAAGGGAGGGTTGGCAACCTTGTATAATAAGCAGGAAATGTAGATAATTCAAACTCATACTGCACCAATTAGATGCATTCTCATTTGGTACAGCATAACAAACATAGGAGTGACTAATACAAGAGTCTCGTCCATTACATTTCAAAATCCTGAAAGGTTACATTAAAAAATCTGTATTTTGAAAAAAATTATGTAGGAAATGAAGCTGACGAAAATATAGGTAACAACAAGAGAAACGTTAAAATAATAAACCAAAAATTTGACTTTTTGTTTCTTCTTGTCCATTTTGGCCCACCAGGGAGTGCAAACAACACCCCTCTAAAACACACCGTAATTAAATTGTTATCATAAAATAAGTTTTCTTTTCAGTGACAATTAACCTGTCAAATTTCCACCATTTCATTTATGCCATCAAGGCACTCTCAGTTCAGAGTTCAGTTGCTGATTTTATAACACAAAACCAAAATAAAGAAGAATTTAAAAAAATCATTTTAAGCAGACATAGATCAATGGACCTTGATTTTATGAATAAATTAAATAATCTTTATCAATTTGATTGAATAATCTTGGCACAAAAAGGCGAGTGATTCAAATTTCAATGATCTTTACAAATGATAACATTTCTTCATTGTCTTATGATTACATTACATTGGAGATCTATGCAAATTGTTATCAATACCTCATCACCTGCAATTTTCTTTAAAAAAAATATAACACAACGTAGTTGAAAGCAAACCAAATCAATAAACCCAAATGTCAAAAGTGGGGGAAAATGCTAATTAAATATATTGATAGCTTAAAATTAAAATAAAGACAAAAAAGAACCAAATTAAACAAAAAAATACAACTAAACAGAAATAAGAAATTCTACCTTTACAAAAAGGGGGAGTGGAAGGAACTCTTCTAAGATCTAGAGCCATGTGGTTGCAAACTGGAAAGAAAAGAAAAACTAATATTCCTGCTCCTCTTCAAAAAACTAGATAATCTTAAAGAATATATAACAAATTACAGTGCAGAAATGATTTTCTGCATAATCTTTTATAATCTAAAAAAAAGCTACTGCAACTAAAATAATACTTAACTCTAAAGGTATACATTTAAACAAAAGTAATTTGTGTCTAAGAAATTATTTCAGGAATCCAATAAATGATGCCTGGTCTTTGTAAAAATTTAAATCTAATTTGTTTCCTTACTTAAATTCAACTTATTTGTTTAATCAAACTGATAATGTATTCTATATATTATATTCTTTGTTTAGGATAACGTCACTGTTATAAATGGTTGTCTTTGAGAGATTAGCCTGATGCACTTTTTTGTAAACAAAGTAGGGGGTCGCACTAACTTTGGAAGAGCACTATCGAGTAGAAGTTACGATATCTAAATATAATCATAGTAAATGATGAAGAGAGGCATGTCAAAATATATTTTTAAGAGCATGGAGAGAGCAGAAAAGGGATAAGGGATATGTTTAGGGAAGATGAGAGGGAAAGACAGTGACTATAGAGAATAATCAGGAAGAAGAAAGGATAGTCTCACTTAAGGACAAAGAAAGAAAGCAAGAAAGGAAGGAAAGATGATGTAAAGAAGACAAGGGAGCTGGAAGTATCTTACTTAAAAAAATCTACCTCCTCTTTCTGCTTAAAGGTCTGCCTCATTCAGTGCTTCAACAGAGTTTAACAAAATAGAAGGAGATTTAAAGTGGAGTTTCGGGGCCATGCAAAGTTTGGGCTCAAGTTCAAGAAATTGTGTAAAAAGGCAATAAAAGTGCTATTTAACATAGAATCTGAAGGTCAAATGAAAAGGTGCTTTAAAATCAATGAGTTTTTCTCCATACTCTTTAGAATACTCTCATGTTGAAGGGAAATAATTAAAGTTTAGTTTATCAAGGGAGGTAAGAAAGTCTTAAAAATGACGCCTCACATTCTTCATGCCAAAAATTTAGAAAGTGCCATGTGAAAATATATAAAGGCCATGTTCATTGCGTTCATGATCAAGTTTCCTTGAGTTATCAAATTACTGGCAATTATCGTCTGCTTGTTGTTTTGTTCGTTCACTTAACCTCAAACTGAGTCAATTCTTGTTGTTGACTGAATTCTGCTTTAGTATAGTATACTGCTTTTTACACACTCATGTTTTTGCCTAACACATGTTACTAATTAACACTTTGGTGCTTAGGCTCCTCTTCACTTACTCATACTCTTTATTAAGACTGTTAGAGTTTTACAGTTGCCCAAATGACTCAATTTTTAACCACTAAGGGATCTAGGACCTAGGTTTTATTGTTTGTCTCCAATTGGACTAGGTGGTTGATCCTGTCTACCAAGTAGGATCTATATATATCAGCAATCATTCATAATTCATTTTGTATCAGCAGTAAGCACCATATGGCACCACTTTACATGCTGCCCACTTTCTACAAATTTTCAACCATGAAAATTTAACCCATTGCAGGGTCGAACCCAAAATGCTTGCCGGCTCTAAAGTCTGTCCCACTCGGCCAATGCGCCCCCTTATCTGGTTGTTAACATCTATAATTGGAAGCACTTTCATTTGATGATTACGCTATAACACTTCAGTGTCTGAACTATTCAACTAGATATGAGGTCATCCAGGGTCATCAACATTCATACAAGAATAAATATCATAGAAAGGTCAAAGCGACTGAATTTTGTGATCTTATTCTCTTTGGGACAATCTGAATCAGTCTCAAACAAAGGCTATGGGTCAATAGTCTTAATACGAAGGGTACTGACATAGATATCACTTAATCATAATGAAATGAGTGTAACTAATAAATGTCCATTAAAAAAGTGGGCAAATGATGTTAGTCAACTGTCACTTCAAATCCAAACTGTTATCTGGGCAAGGAATTGTGACAAATCATGTGTGCATGTCATAAAAAGGTAAGGAAGAGGGAAATTGAGCATCATGACTGGTTGAGACTCAAGTTTAAAAGATCATGATAAATAGAAGATATTTGACAAAATAATTCTTCCTGGACAAGTGCACAGGACGTCTAAACCTGGGTAACAATTTAAAATGAAAATGTAGCATTGACATTGATTAAATAAAACTTCTAAAAAGTAATTTACAAGCAGGGTGAACATACTCAACGGCCAGTTCACATATTTGACTCAAACTCAAAGAGCTTAGGTAGCTTACTCTTATCAAGAGTTGTTTCCCATTCATGCAATAAGATGACCATTTATTAACTTTCAGTTCCTATTATCTTTCAACAGCCTTTCAATTTTCTTTAAACAGCTGTCAAAATGCTTTATTTAAAATCTGTTCAGCATTTATGGTCTTAAGATCACAAAAAGGACAACTTCCTTTACACTCTGATTTGAAGGTTGTGAAATATATTTAATAATATCAGATGGTATTTGTATTAAACATTTCTTGACCCATTATGTGTTCAGTGCTTTTTGCAATCTATTGTTGCAACCATTTTTCCTGTACCATTTGCTCTGTGTCTTTACAGCTTATGACTAGCCTAGATATTACAAGACATTATTTGTCAACTTAACTGTCTCATATCATTGACAAACAAAGGATATCAAGAGCTCTAGTTAATAAATTCTGAACATGCTGCAATTACCTTCACCAAAAGCCTCATCAGTATTTACAGTTGGCATGATGTTAGCCAACACAGAATAATCCATATGTTCATCCATGGTCAGGTTCCCCCACCTTGAGTTGAAGTTAATGGGTGTGCCCCTTGGTGTGGATCGTGGAGTAGCTATAGGAGACGCAATCAGACTAAGTGTCGTTGGACTGATAACTCCACTGATGGCTGAATTCACTGGACTGATGCTGGAGTAGGTAAAGACCTGAAGAAATTTCATAATACAAATTGTTAATATAGACAAGATAAGAAACAATTAAATATCAGACATGTAATTATACCATGAATCAATCAAACTCATTACAGAATCAATTTTTTGTTTCTTTCTTATTTCTTATCTCTTTTTTTCATATTAACGCATTAGTCAAGCTTTGGATAATTTGGATATGATATAAAATAAATACTGAGGCCCTGGTGCATCCAAGCCATTATATCCAAAGTGTGCACACACAATAGACAATTCTAAATCAACCATGAATCATTAACTCATAGTCTTCTGAACTTTACATTTGAGCATGCTGCTAATCTTACCATGTGCATAAAAGCATAATATCCACAAAGATTAAAATAACTACTTTTTCCAAATATATGATAGTCATAGCTGGGATACAACTATAAACATCTGAAACCCCAGTCCAGTGTCCTAAGAGGTATGATTTAACCACTACTACAATAACAGAATTCATAATTTTTGTCAGAAACACACATTTCAATGCTTGTAAATTGAAAGATTTTTGCTAAACCACACCTAAGTCAGTGCAAAATGTCAAAAGTGCTTGGAAAAAAGGTTCACTAAATTCACAATGACACTAATTTTCCCTATACACGAAAATTGGCACTGTAGCAGGGGTTGACTGTACATATTGTCAAAAGTGCTTGGAAAAAAGGTTCACTAAATTCACAATGACACTAATTTTCCCTACACACAAAAATTGGCACTGTAGCAGGGGTGACTGTACATATTGTCATATTCTAGAATGACTTCTTTGTGTTGATAATTGTGACATGATGTCAAAATTAATTAGTCAAATAGATTTTTTAGTAATTGCCATCTGAAACAGAACAAATTACACTATCATAGTTCAGAATTCGAGAATGAAATAGTCATGCAATGCAAGTATGAAAAAAGTACTATCAAATTTGAAAAAATAAAGCTCATATGAAGAGCTTCATCAAAAGTGTGTTATGTGTAATTCCAACTCCAATGCTATGTGTAATTCATTTTGAAGGTTTTTGAAATTTGAGTAAAATTACCTCATCAAAATTTTTGAGAGATATTATTCTTTGACAAAAAATTTGCTTATGGCTTTTAAAAAAATTGATTAAGACATAATGGAGAAACAACTAATGAAATTTGATTTACACATGATAAAGCAATTTGTGATGAAGTTCTTCATATACATGTGAGATAAGTTCAGTACTTTGAGAGTTTCGAACAAAGGCATTCAACAGTGCACTTCCAAGTCAAACATTCAATGCAAATCTAGAGAAAAAATATCAAACTTTGAAGAAACTTGTTCAAAAGACACCAGAGTTCTCATACACTTATGAAAAGTGGAGAGGAAAGAAAATCATGCAGTAATGTCTGGCTTACACAATGCAAACATCCACAAAATAAAATACAATGACCTTAGAACTTAGTCCATTGAGAGCCATTTGTATTATTCAGATTCTACTGTAATTCAATACTTCAAAGGGGTCCTAATCTAAGAAAGGCAAAGTACAAAAGATGCAAAGATCATTCAAACTCAGAAGCAAAAGAGTTGCAAACATTCATAGAGCAGAAAACAAAATGTACAGCTGTAATCTTTTAAAACGGCAACTTTTTTGGGGTGCTGTTTCAAAACTTTTAGAGGTTCTGTAAGAAACCATGTTTTTAACAGAGGTATTCACGATAAAAAGAAAACATGCACATAAGAAAAATGTGGAAAAAAAACAAAAACAAAAAAAGAATGCTGTCTGTTTCTGGTCACGGCAGTTTTTTTATTTAAAAAAAAAACAATGCACAGCTTGCAATACTATCAAAATCCATGCGACTTGACTTCATGGTATATAAGAGAAATAAAGATAATCATGAAATCATGATTATAAGTATCCTTTAAAAAAATATGCTGAATGTTAATAAATAAATGCTAGCCAAATTGATCTAAATTTAAATGAAATATACGTGGCCGAAATCACAAAAATAGATGTGATATAAGGAAATCAAGTAAGAAAAAAAAATAGACCCAAAAAATATTGGATTTGATTCACATTTCCCCATCAAGGTTAGTCTAGTTTATCATGCTTATTTCTCACCATTCTTTCTTGCTGCTGCTTTTTTTTCTCTTCATGCAGCTGCTTCTCTTCTTCATTTAAAAAATAAAAGTAAAGAAATCATTTTATAGTTCTTCTACCTCCCCACTGGCTTTCTTTCCTTGTAATATAATTATACACTGTCAGAGGATATGAACTAGGACTACATGCGTAACATTTCAATCCAAAGTAACAGGCCAGCAAGAGAAAAGGAGCAGAAGGGTGACCAGATGAGAGACGAGGCAGCTTCAAGAAATCATGAGGCATAAGCACAATGACAGATATAAATTAAAAAATAATTTTCAAAAATTAAAAAAGACATTAAAAAAAATCAAACCCCAGCACAATTAAGCACATCGAAAGTCCACTGCTGGAAATGGCTAGTATTATATTTAATTAGAGGTTTATTCTTTGATACTGAAATGGTTCCTCTAATCTAGCTATGTTGAATTTTAAAACTTTTGATAAATTTCAAGATAGATATTAGTATCTCAGGCTCATGGAAGACTCAGTATAAAGAATCAATATATTTATTTTTAACTCTAGATTTAGAGAAAATATTCATAGTCTGCTACTTAATCAGGATGAGAAATCAGGGTAATTCTTAAAAATTGACCATAATTTTTTAAAACAAAAGGAAGCATAAACTCATGTCTGAGAATATATGATTATATACTTCGAGACATAAATATTGTCAAAAGATTTTGAAGCTATTGCTCAAGTATGCATCTAATGTTTCAGTCTGTACATTTCCAGCAGCGGACACATGCATTGCCAGGCAAGCTCACCTGAGGGTGTATGTGAGTGAAGGCATGCTCAGATCGAGACAGCAGGGTAAAGGGACTAGACATGACTGTACGACTCACTGGTGGTGTACTTGGGGAACTTGACACACTGCCTTGATTCAGACCGTTACTGCTCCCTTAAGAAAAAATGCAATTAAAAATTTATCATCTTTCGAGCAGCCTGCATCTTATAAATGATTGGGTTGACTACATGAGATACAAAAGCAAATAACATGTCCATGACGGCAAAACTATCAATCAGCAGTTAATATTTATGCTATTTCTTGCTGATAGACAATAATTGTCATTCTATCCCTCAAATATATCCGACATGAGACATCATGGGTACAAAAATATAAATTTTATGTTTTATTTAACAAATACAAAAATGTGTAACATATTCAAATCAAGATTCCAGAAATTCCAGAGGCATTCAGCAATCTTAAAACTTCAATCATACCCTGCCATACCCCAAACATTACTATTTGTTTCAAAAAATAATTACATTTTTGTAATTAAATGAATAACATGTATCACATTATTCTCAGATTCCCAGCCAAAATTGAAGAAGAAAATTTCCAGAACCCATTCCAGATCCAAATTTTGGCGCAGTTTTAAGGTCTGGAATTACGAAAAGAAATTCCTGACCAATGGGAACCATATATCCTCATATTCACCTTTGTACATTCTTTTCTAAATACAGGGTGGTCCTGAATGTATCAGTTTTGTCAGCCTGTCATTTTGTGAGGTTTATATCTAAAAATCATCTCATTAACAGAAAATGATGGTGTTGTATGTTAAGCATTTTTTAAGTAAATTTGGCAAAAATGTGCTGTAAAAATTTATAGCAATATCAACCGCTGAGTAAAAAAATGTGTTTTCAATCTCTTGATTTCAACATACTTATTTAATTTTTACAACTGAATGTTCGGAACTTTTCAATGTCGATAAATTTATTGTTTTTACTCTCAAGTCTTTGTTGTCCATTTTTTATGTACATGTGGAATTTCTGGCAGTAGCACATGAAAAAGATGTTTTATTGGATGGACAATCAAGGCAGGTTTATAGCTGCTTAACAGGTTTTTTTCTATATATGCTTTGTAAGAGCTAATTCAAAGCCATAGTCGGTTAGTTTGCCTTAATTTCTGCTAGTGCTATCACCATGAAATTTCACACATTAATAGGCGCGTCTATAAAGTGATTAATGTGATAAAATAATATATACTTCTGTAGGTATAACTTTTATAAACACGAGTTGACTGTTATAGTATTTTCAAAGGAATATATCAAAATACATATTTACAAAGAAACCAATAGAGCACAACATATTATGACGTAATATCAAATGTTACCAATTTTGGTAAAATGCCATACTCTCGGGGAAAGTAACTTAAAAAGGAGAAGGAAATCCGCCAATAGAAAAAAAAGTTGTATGCTATCTGGACTATCCTGATCCTGTATATTCAGATTTTTTTACTTTGATTTTTTTTTAAAACATTCTAAACTTTTAATTGACAGAAATAATACAACTGAGAACTCACCTGCAATAGAGGTAGGTACCTGACTACTCAGTATGGCGTGACCGTCTGAAGTCTGTAATATAGCCACTGGCCGAGCAAGGTTAGGCGGAGGTGGTGGGGGAGGAGGCAACATACCCGGTGAGAAAAACTGAGGCAAGCGTGTTGGGCTTCGTATAGGTGGAGAATTCTGCCCAGACTGAAAGAGAAGATAAAATCATCATGTTGGCTGTGAGCAGAGAATTCATTGAATAGTGGACAGGGTATTAAATTACAATAGTCCAGCAGCCGCTAAGACAACCTTGTGAAAATACCCCCCAAGCAGGTTATGATTGATGTTGGTAGAGGAAAGTATCTAGAAACCGAATCTGCATGATGTCACTCTGACATCATTGAGCGTTTTGAGAAATTCAAG
>JAUUEB010000015.1:124350-144404 GCA_032362205.1 Clione limacina
GGGTAGGAAATATCTTGTGTGCTTTTCCAATATCCCTTGTGCTTTTCCAAAATCCCTTGTGATTTTACATGTACTGCGTGTTTCGATTTCTTTGTAAACCTCTCCTATACTAATGTAATTTGCCTGTGTCTGTGCGTGTTTGATTGTGTGAAGACAGATGTAGGAAAGTCTATTTGTGGGGGCACAAAGAGATTTAAAATTTGATGATGGTGACTCAATCGAGTTATCTGACATTACGTGCAGACATTTCTCACTGTTGGTCTTATTTCACCCCAGTATGTCTCGCCCCTGGCTATAGCCTCGATATAACTCTCACATCTGTGACGTCAACACTGAAATATTCAAACCATCTGTCGCCTAAAGGAGAAAAGCATCGATCGATTTGGGGGGCTTTTTGCAGTACTTCAGCAGTTCATTTTCGGCCACACACCACTTCTTGTAAATAATTAATTCACCGCTTTGGTTTAATGTTGAAATAGTTGAGGCTCTAGTGACAAAAGAGGCTATTTTCGACTTATTCCTTTTTAGACGCGCACCGCATGTAATAAAGGAGCTTAAAATGCCAGTGCATAACGGAAGTTTTTGTTCGTTAATCATCTAGAAAGTACCCTATAAATATTTTTGTTGTGGCTTTCTTTAACAAGGGCTAAAGTCGTATTAGCGATAATTGTAAGACGGTCCCCAGGCAGGTGAGATAGTCGGATCAACATTATTATCTGACCCCATAGGGGGGTCGGCAAGAAATGTGTAAAGTTCGCGTATGTAATATAGAACTCAGGTAAATACGGGCACCAATCAACCTCTTCCTACTCTCACAAACTTAACCATTGAGTAGATTGCCTCGTATCGGAGTTAATTGCTAAAGGGTTGGTTTTAATAAGTTAAAGAGACAAAAAACGAATAGGAGGAGGGCACACGTAAAGAGGTTTGGGTGTGATAAAAAGATCTGCGTGTTATTGTTATGTTGGTGTGTTGACCTCGGCGACGTGTGCCTGGCGCGTGCGGTCCATTATACTCGTATGAATGAGAAAAACGGTTAGTTACGGGCCAGCTGACACCGCCTAGGACATTGAGAGGATTTTCCTCGCGACAGCTGGTGAAGCTGTTTAAACACTCTTTCTTCTCCATGGCGGCTACTAGCGGGAGCTTGTGCCTCCTTTCTTCTTTAAGTTGTCCCTTATCCGATTGTTGCAATATCCCTCCCTCCCCTCCCCCCTTACAACCTCATCAAACACACTGCCCTTTCTTAAGATCGATCGCATACCGACTGGAGTGTGAGTGCTTTATTGACAGCAATTCAATGAACATGACGTGGTTTACTTGATAATGTACGCTAGACTAGACATGACCAAATGGACACGCGAATGCCATTTATTAGACCATCGCCACAGGCTATCTTTTTACATGACATCTGGCTACTTTACGGTCCAGTCCGAACATATGGAACGCGTTTCTGGAATAAATTCCTTATCCAAACACTAGGGAATTGACTGAAGCGTACCAGTGTTAAATGAAAGAGCAATCCTAGTTAATCAGATAGTTCCCCCACCTTACACATCGACAAACATCAGCAGACGACATACAATAACCCACGCATGATGAAGTAATTAAAACTTAAACTGATCGTAAAGATTGTGTTGTCCGAAAATTAATTTCCAACTCACCAAGGAAGAAGGAAAAAGCTATAAATCGTAATGACACTTATAAAAACCAACTCTTTATATAACAATAATAACATTGCCGCTTTTAATACAACGCTATTATTTATTTGACATTTACTGCTAGTGACATTAGAGCTAAGCAGTCATTCAAGAAAATAATTATCTAAATCGGCATAAACGTATTGGCATTGGAGCAAAAATAGATTTTCTTCTTCTCGATCAAATTCTTTATTGTTGACTGAATTTTACGGCAGCGTGCTGTTTTTTTTTTTACATTCCCCTGTTTTTGCCCAACACATGTTTTGCGTTAACACAGCGAAGACATATAATAATAATAATCATGGTTGCCAAAGATAATTTCGGGGCAACGAAACAAGACAACATGTTTTCCTTACAACCTGCCTGATTTTTGATATGCTCATATTTTTATTCTGTGTGTGTGTGAAAATGTATTGAATATAACATTGATCATCTCTTACTTGACTTATATTATTTTTATCAATGTATTTCTTGTTATCTTAATCCACTTATGCTTATTTTTATCAATGTATTTTTATAAACTCATTCTGTCTAGGCATACTGTCTATATTTATTATTGTATGTATCAGACGGAATGTGAGAGATTTATGTATAATCCAATACTGCTGAATAATCAATGCTAACATTAAGATATAATTAGAGTTTGAGTAACATATATTGTTGATTATTAAAATGTTTTACATTCCTTACATGATGAAATTAAAGTTGTAGAAAATGTTATATTTTTTAAATTTGTTAATTAATTGATATTGAGCAGATGACACATGTTAGACTTTATGTCAATTTGTTTTGGTTGTGATGGAAGGCAGTGGTTTATGATACATTTACTTATTTTAATGGTTGTTCAAGAACTAGTAGTGGTCATTATTAATTATTTTAAACATCTTAAGAAGACTGTCGGCAGCTTAACTAATTTCATGTAATTCTTGTTCTTTCAAAGGTCAAAGTCTGGGTTATGGTTTTGTCAACTACAAAAGAGCGGAAGATGCAGACAAAGCAATCAGCACATTAAACGGTCTAAGACTCCAGAACAAAACTATCAAGGTAAAAACTAGATTGATAATATTATTCCAGCACTCAAATTCTTTTTCTTTTTTAAAATCTGTATATAACAAAAGTTTCTGTTTATTTAGGACTTTATTTGAAAGTCTCTTGCTCCAATAAGCCTTGGTATATTATGTTGAATTGGGAAAAAGGTTGATTTGTGCATTATTTACACTGTTTATTTGATTATTATAATTTTTTACAATCTTGTTACAGTACTGCAAACCTTTATTTTTACTGTGTTTATTATAAAGTATGATTTATAGTTAGTCATTAATTATTTTACCGCTATATTTGTTTCTCAGCCCATGAATTTGGTTAGGTTTTAATTTAAATTTGATATAATTTACATACAAGTAAGGAGTGTAAAAAATATTTTGGCAATTTTGTATATATTATTTCAAATTACTACTTTTAATTTGTTATGAATTATGGTGATATCTATTGAAAGAGGCTACAAAGAGTTTCCAAGTCCAAAGATGTCTATCTAACCTGAAAGACAACGTTGGAGTTTTACATTGGGATTATGGTCTCATTGTTTACATTGATTTTTAACTACTGTTCTGTTTTTATTTTATGTCTTTTAAGTTTTGTTTTTGTTTTGTTTTGTCTTCCTGTGTCTTTTTTTCCATAAGATATCCCCTTCTTTTTCTTCATCTTCCGGAATCATTTCTTAAAATAAATCCAGCACTTGGAACAGCTGTTGACCCGTTGACTTTTTCTATTTTTTGTTATATGATTTGTTTATTTAACAGTCCTTGTTATTTTTGGAATTGTCTCTAATTTGATCTTTTATATTTCATTAAGAAAAGGGCAGTTGATGAAAGATAATTAGTTGATGATTTTGTCATACAACAAAAAATTCAACAATATAGACATGGCTTTCTTTAGCCAATATTTTCAAGCGATACTGGGATCCTCAAATATACGTCCCTGACGCTTTAGGAGTTGTAAAGGACACACACCAAATGTGTTGTTTACTACTTCTAATGAAACAGGAACACCTCTGACAAATTTGATAAAGTGTCTTGGGTAAAAATGTTATCAAAGCAAATAAATCTTTTCGTTTTTAATTTTTGATATTTTTGTTGTATGATTGGTTGGAATCCTACTGAGGTTTTAATTTTCACTAACTGAATCTTTCAAAAGCAGCGACTGGACTGCATATTTCTCTTCCATTCTAATCCCTTAAACTTGTTGTTCCACAACTCGTGCTACATGTAAAACTACTGTCTTGACGCCCCCCTCTTCTACTCTTTCATTTTTCTTTGTTTGCACGGTCTTTTGAGTTATGTTTATTTTTGCATTTTTATAAGTCTCTGTTGATTTTCAGGTCTCTCTTGCACGCCCAAGCTCTGAGAGCATTAAAGGAGCTAACTTATATATTAGTGGCTTGCCTAAATCTATGACACAGTTGGACTTGGAGGCACTGTTCTCTCAGATTGGGAATATCATTACTTCAAGAATACTTTATGACCAAACCACAGGTACATGCTGCAGTTTTAGCAACACATTGATGAATGCTGTGGTGCATCAGTGTACGTTCCTCCTCGGATAATGCAAATGGAATTGCCATTCTTTCAATGAGGCAAATGGTGTGGGCCTGAGAAGCAAGCTTGCGTGATACTATCCTCTCCCTTTTTTTGAAGGCATTTTTTTAACCCCTTGCTATAACCTCTGAAACTGTACCCTGTGACTTTAGAAACCATAACCCGTAAACGTGCATGCCAGTAACATCTTAGGAGTCATAAGGCGTCTCCTTATATATACCTTTTGTCAAAGTAATTATCTCTAAGTTGAATTATTTTTCATTTAACATATTTTTTATTTCTGTCATTTCCTACCTAATTTGATTGAGTTCCTTTCTTTGCGTCAATGCAGGCTTACTTACTAATGACCCCTTTCATTTGGCTTATTGAAACCTAGAATGAATTTTACACCACAAAATCTGAGGAAAACACTTCACTGGTGCATCATTGTGAGCCTTATTCATACAAGGCTTTAAGTAACTCCAGCTACACAGTGAGAATAAATGAATTTTAACCAATTTTTCTAGGTATCATTTGCAAGGCCCAGTAGTGAAAGTATAAAAGGTGCTAACTTGTATGTAAGTGGTTTGCCAAAGTCAATGGCCCAGCTGGAGTTGGAGAAGTTGTTTTCCCACTGCGGAAAGATTATAACGTCTCGAATTCTTTATGATACGAACACAGGTCAGGTTCTATTAAGCGTCTTCTTGTTTTTGTTTCTTAAATTTACTCATTTTCTTTTTAAACAGTTTTGTTTACTTTGAACTACTATTTTGTTTTGTTTGCATGTCGCTCTATGTTATATTCTAGTTGTTTCATTTAGATCTGAGTTTTTTAGTTTCAAACGAGTGGACATTTTGTTTTTCTTCAACATCATGATCGTCCCGATGTTTTTGTTTTTATTTTTACTCAGTTGTGTCTAAGGAAGTTTGTATTTTGTCAAAACAGTTTCGATGAATATTGTTTAAAGTTTTTATTTTGTTCTTTTTTAAAGAATGTTCAATCTTGTTCCCTTCTATTGTTATCAATGAGAGAAAAAGTCGATAAGACAGCGTTGTTTATTGTAAATTTTCATTTTTTGCTTTTATTGTTGAGCCTTTGATCAGATTGTTATTTTAGCTCTTCGTTATCTTACTTGTTCATTTTTCCTATGATCAGAAGCATGAGCTATTGCTTTGTCTATTAGAATTAAGAAAATCCTACTCTTTGTTAGTTAATTGTTTTATTGCAATTTAAGAAACAAGGGATGTATGCCACTGAAATAAAGGGTGAGGGAAGAGGTGCGCAAGGACCTTAAGATTATAGACTAGTTATATGAAAAGGTAACTGATTTATAAACAATCAAAATCGATTAAACCAAATTTTTTGTGAAGCACAATTTTGTTTGGCTTTAAACAATTGCTTAAAGATGAGAATAAAGACAAAAACAAAACAAAACGATGATGGCAACAACACCAATAAAATGAATCAAACTGAATTATTATGAATTACATATCAGCCTTTTTTCTCAAAAAAATTATGTATCAATGTCCCAACTTATCACATTTAATCAGTAATTTTCTGTTATAATCCATTCAATTTAAGCATTAACAGCTGATATTCTTATCGGTTTAAGTTTTTTTTTAAACAAAGTAAATGCTTTTGTTTGGATTAAGGAAAATTTGCCTTTAGCGTGTGCGGTATAACCGAGTTTGAGGGTACAGTACTCATCAAGAAAGTGTTACTTTTATCTTTTATTGAAATGTTGATCATTGTTTTTTGAAATGTTTTAAAAATGCACAAGAATTTGGAATAGTTTAAATAGAAACAAACAAATAAAAACATGGAAAGCTTTTCAGTATATTTTATTAAAGGAAGGTGTATTTATCTCAGAAACTGTTCCCAGTTAGGATTTTACAAGTAAAGACAAATTTTGATAGATGTCGAGTTAGCCCGTTTATTTCGTGAGAAAAAACAACTTGAATGAACAAAATGAGAATAGGTTTACACATTGTTGTTCAGTTATCTGGTTGGAACTTTGGGTCAACTCACAAGCACCACTATTAATCAATCTTTTTATTCAGATTTATTAACACGCTTAAATTATTTTGTCTCTGTACCTATTCTTTTTTTCTTTATCCTTTCTGAACTTGATATTGTTGATTGCATTTTGGATGAGCTGTTTTGTGTTTTTCATACGAAAATCTTGAATTTAAACATTTAAATCTGGTTGTGAGCATTGCCTGTTCTCATTTGAATCGCTGACTTTATTCCTCTTTTTCTTCTCTCATACTCCAACCTGTGGCATTCTTATTATGTACAAAAACTCAGCTTACCGGGCCTTGTGATTGATACCTAGAATGTTGATATGTTCATTTTTTGTCATTGATAGTTTTAGTAATTTTTTCCCTGTGTTAGGTATCATTCATTCGATGCCCCAGTACTACTTTATTCTATCTCCTGGATGTTGCACATGTGAGTGTGGGGCATGTTTATTGTAGAAAATGTGTGGCACATTCGTATTGGCAGATCAATGACATTAGAATAAAGCAGTACTTGGACATCGAGAATCTGTAGATATATTTCATTCATGTCATGAATTTTAGATTGAATTATTTGAATGCTTTGTTCATGATGGAAATGCATGCAAAAAGTATGCACATATCATACATATATGTATAAATATATTTGTTTAAAAAAAAATCATTTATATCTTTGTATTTATTTATTTTTGGCACCAAATATGATTTTTAGTGCTTTTATTTCATTCAACTTGACTGTTGTACAAAATTATTTTAGAATTCATTTTTTTCATAAATAGATAAAGTTTCATGCGTAACGATAATTTATCCTAAGTTTTGTATCCTTATTTAACATGATTAATTTGTTCTAATTGTAAGTTCATATTATAAATTAATTTCATTCGGACCTCACTTTTGAATATCATATCGTATATCAATAATTTTGATAATGAAAACAATTACTTGAATAATTTTAACCTTTAATTGTTTCCATGTCCATTCCTATCCTTTACCACTATGTTCAGAAATTTTCATTAGTCTTAACTATATTTCAGGACTCTCCAAAGGTGTCGGATTCATTAGATTTGATCAAAGATGTGAAGCTGAACGTGCCATTCAAAAGCTGAACAATCACATTCCAGAGGGATGTCTGGATCCTATCACAGTCAAGTTTGCTAACTCACCAAGTTCAAATAAAAATCTGGCTGGTATGGCTCCATTAGCACTAGCCACATACTTGTCACCGACACACCGGCGATTCTTTGGGCCAATTCACCACGCAACAGCCTCCAGTAGGTTCAGGTGAGTTGAATTCAAGATCTCATGATTTTATGTTTAGACAAAAATTGTGTACAGTCAACATGGGTTACCAAGGCAGCTGTTGTAAAAGAAATATGAATTAACTTCGATTTTTCTCAGTTCCTGATAGTTAAGAGTTCAACTATAATTATAAATCCTTAAAAGTTTTGCCTACTGTGAATAAATATATATGGTCGAAAGAATGCCTGAGTTACCCCAGTTGATAGCATAAGTCTAGATCTCAAAATGATTATTGTACCATGGTATCAGTTTGAGTTTTAATCCTTGATGATGTTGTTGATGGAAAGGACAATAAATCTTGCTTTTCAACTGATATACTGTAAACATGTCAGATGGCTTTTAGACTATAAGGTAGATTTTTTTAACAAGATATTATCCTGATCAGACTATTAATCATCATCTTTTTCACTGTCTCCGTCTGACTGACCAGAGGCGACTGGTCAAAGGTCCGAGGCTCAACTTTTTTTGTAAGATATTATTCCTTGTAGAAAAATTGTTTTACCCTATTTAAAAGGTCTCTAAAAATTGTTATAGAGTAAAAACTTAGTAAATTGGAATTAACCCATGTACTTATTTTGATGAATGAAGCTCTTCATATCATGACAATCAATTTCTTAATGTTATCTAATTTTTGTCACCCTCAGATATTCACCTTTAGAATCTGGGCTGCTACCAAACACATTGTTACCAACAACCCTCACAACAGCAGCATCAGCAGCAGCAGCATCAGCCGCCAACAGCAGTGCGTTGACAACGGCATCAAACGCAACAGGCTGGTGTATCTTTGTCTACAACTTGGCGCCAGACACAGAGGATAGTGTTCTCTGGCAACTGTTTGGCCCGTTCGGTGCTGTACAAAGCGTAAAGGTCATTCGGGATTTCACAACACAGAAGTGCAAAGGCTTTGGATTTGTCACCATGACCAATTATGAAGAGGCAATGATCGCAATACAGAACTTGAATGGATTTACCTTGGGCAACCGAGTTTTACAGGTGTCGTTCAAAGCTAACGGACGAAAGCCATAACTTATATGAAATAGTTCATATTTTTACAAAGGGAAAAAAAGAGACACTGCTCATCGTTTACTGGCAAGAGTTATTTAATGAGAACTACACACACCAAAGTGCAGAAAGTTGAGCATACTTTTTAGATCATTTTTATAATGAATGTAACTTATATATTAAAGCAACCTAGTCATTCAGGCAGTATAAATTGCTTCTGTATTTATACTCTATTGGTATAGATACTTGAACTTGCAACCTCAGGAATAGGGTGAGTTGATATTCACTTTATAACTCAGATATATTGCTGTTTAGGAAGTCTTATGGTGGGTTTAACTGCAGATATATTGCTGTTTAGGAAGTACTATGTAGCTGATCTTGTTCATGTTGTCTGTTAATCAAACAGAAGAATAAAATCTGAAGCTTAAAACCTTCCACTTCTTACTTGACTCGCCTGTCAGCTCTCCCAAACAATTCCCATTTTCTTATGCCATAACCGTTTTGAGGAGAGAAAAAAGCCTGTTAACTATTTTTAAAGATTGTGTGATATTTACACAGTATCAATTGAACTTGGGGGTATTTGTATATTTGTATTTTGAATTTTGTTTCAGAATTTTTGCAAAGGACATAATTTTAAACTTGTAATTTATAAAAGTTTTTGTCATGATTATCGATTTCCTTCTTTATTCATAATCCCTTCCCACAATTTATTCTTCCTTTTTAAACATTTCTTTTAAATACAATATTTAAAGACCTTGTGCATAATTAACATTTTTTTTCAATTAACAATTTATAGTTTTATTCGTTATTAGTTCTAGATTTGTTATTACGTGTTATTTTCTTCAAAATGTAAAATCATATGTAGTATAACATGATTTGTTTGTTTTTTAAAATCTTGATAATTGCATAATATTTGTAATATTTGTATGTTTGTGTACCCTTGTGCTTTAAGTGCACGTAGAAGCTCAAACATTTGTTGATGTTCATTATTATTATTATTATTGATTCATTTTTTGGCTTCCGTTTGATTCCTCTCCTTTTGTTTTGTCCTTTGAGTAGAGTTTAGTTCAAATGAAGCCTTTTGTTTCATTGGTTATCTATTAAACATTTTCTTCTGTTTATTTCTTGAGTTGTTTTATTTCTTTTCTAGTGGCATGATTATTTTTCCATCTAGTACAGGCCTTAGTTGACCTTTGACACAAATAAAGAGGTCATGGTCGTACTGTAGGCTCTGTACAAAATAGAATTAGCAATTGTTGAAATTTATGCCCATATTGTTGAAATTTGGGGAAATCATTCTCATCAATTTGATAAGACACTGTTTTTTTCATGGTTCGGCCTATGTTTCAAATGGGGGGAAAAGAACTAACCCATTGAGTGGTTGAAATAAAACAATGAGATATGTATATACAGTATCTTGTTTACTTTCAATTATTGTTTTTTTCTGTTTGGTTTAAAATATGTTTTTTGTTTGAAAATGAAAAACATTTTGGTTAGAAATAAATGTGCAATGTTTTAAGCTTAAATGGCTCAAGACCTTAATTGAAATGCACAATGGCAAGACGGATAATCTTGTTCCTACAGATTCATATGATTGTGTGGAAAAAAAGGTCGAACTATTAGTAAAAGAGAAAAGAAAACTATGCATTTTGGGAACATTACTAACATTTGTTTGCATTATTTCTTAAGTTTGTGTTTTTTTAATCTTTGGTTAACATTTTCTGTGTTACTACTTACTGTTTTGTGTGCTAACCAGGCAGTACAAGGTCAGATTTGTTTCAAAAGTTTCATATAATTATAAGCAAGCTTTCCTCTGTTTCTTGAGTGGTTTTGTTAAAAAAATTGTGAGGAATTGCTGAATTTGATTAGCAAATAATTCAGATCTTCCATTGATGCAACTTGCTGACAAATTTTGATGTTGTTTGCTGTTTTCAATGTGTCAATCTTCTTTGGGAAAAATGAGTGGCATTATGTGATTGTTATAAGTTCTCTTTGTCCCGATCCTAACATGATAATGCACATGCTAAGCTGTTTAATCGGGAGCAATTCTTAAGGACTTTAGTCTTAAAGTTGGACATGTAGTGCTTCCAGCAACTTGTATTTGACTATACAGAAACATGTTTTTACATTGAGTATTTGGAGTGATATTTTCTTCATGTCACTAGCCACCTATAGCTTAAGTGAGTTTGTCCTTGTTACAGAGCCTTGGGGTGGACATTGTTGTATAGTTTTCATGCAAACTGTCCAAAGATTGCAGAAGTACACTTTTTGTAAGTCTGATGATTGATTGACTGCTTGGGGACACGCGTGTTGTTCCTGTTGTAATTGCAAACATGTGATCTACATTGTTTTCATTGTGCTGTGACTACTAAGTGATGTGTTGTTGAGCCACGGGTGTCAACCTAGCCTATGAGAGATCAAAGCTGTATAGAATCTATTATTATTCTACCCAGCTTTCTGGTTGCTGCAGGGTATATATCTTTGAACTAGCCATGTAGTGTTGAGCTGCTCCAAGTTGTTAACTTGTATATGTATTCCCAGATTTTACTCGCAAGGGTGATGAATATGGATTTTTTTTCTTTCCTTGGAGATTTTATTGCTCCTGAATATAAATTTTCTTTTCGGTGTCTCTTTTTGAAAGATGAACAAAATTTTGGCATTCATGTTGAAAACCTTTATCTGTGCAATGTGTTGTTCCATTTTCAGAATATAAAAATACATATTCACTTAAGCCCCCAGCTTCCAGCTTTCGTAATTGACCGTGTTTTGGCCCAACAAGCCTGATGATAATATATGCAATTCCATTTTTTATTAACTCCACACTATTTGTGGCAACTATACAATTTTTCAACTATGACAGAAATTGTTACCATAATATTTTTGCGGATGATTATTGAGTTCATATCACAAGTATCGCCTGATGCCAAGTGGGTCAGTTTTTTCTAGTCTGTGGCTATTATTTTTTGATAATAGCTTTGTGTTCATCCACTTGGAAATGAGGCTGAAAATATACACCCATTATACATTTTGGCCTTGCTTCCTTTTCATCAAGTAATTCAGTTTTTTGGTTATAAACAATCATACCGAGAGGGTAGATTTAATGAAGTCTTGAATAAGAGTTTAGTTTTGATCCTTTTGGTTCGTGGATATTTTATCCCTTCGTCTCTGATGAAAAATCAGATATTCTAGCTGTCAATAAGGCCAGGCTTTGCTGTCGACTTGAATCAGTTTTACCTCCCATTTAGTTACCTGTTCTTCTATGGATGCTTGATTTTCTCATGTGTATACATTTCTCTTGGACTTATCTGCTAATGTCTTCTTTCATTGTGCGTGAAAGGCTATTGTTAGCTTACTGTCCATTTAACAATGTTATATTATAGTCTTTTCTTTTCTCAATTCAATATTTGAACCAGTCTTAAGTATTTATTGGCGTAGCGTTTAAACCCCCAATTTTTCGTGTAAGTTCATTGTTTCTTAAATAGTTTTTTCATGATTCAATGTTTTTTATTGTTTGGTGTTTATTGTTTTGGAGTTGTTTTTTTGCTCGAATTCATTCCAGTGTTATTGATCATATCATTGAGTTCTTCGCATTAGGTAGATTTTTATATGTCCTGGTCGGTGCCGTGAACATTGCTCATCGGCAGTACGCCAGTAATCATTTCCAACTGATCTCAAAAGCTGTCTCCTTTTTCAATGTCATTTTTAACCCATCATCCCTTGCTCCTGACACCTGCTGTCTAGTGCATTGACCCACTCTTTGTTTAGTATTATTAGTTTTGTCACATTTTCTAAACATTTCACTTGCAGTGACCTTTTTGTTGTTTCAAGATATTTCTCTATGCTCTATTTGAGTTAAAACATTTGAGATTACTAACATTTAAAAACCTACCTATGTGTGCGTATTTAATTTTTCTTCCAGCTGCCAATTTTGCATCAATTTTATTGTCCTTTTATGTGCTTCTGCTTTTTGTTAGCCCTTGATATTTTCACCTTTGATTCAGCTAACACTAATTACTGTTGATTTTTCAAAACCTTTTTCCTTTCTTCAAATTTTTGATTACTAGAATTGAATTTTGGCAAATAAATTCTTTGAAATTGGGTGGAATCTTCTAAAGAGACAAAAATGGGTAATACGAGAAGACCAAATTGATAAGTATTGTTGTTTTATGCGCATCACAACACCATCAAGATTATGGACTGTTGTTGTTCAGGTTATTAACACTAGTTTGGTTGTATTGCAATATTTGTACTTTTACATGTGAAAACCTTTACAAAAAAAATAAAATATGGCAAAATGGCTTTGGCTTTGTATTTTACCACTTCTATTCCCTCTTTTTTTAAGGCATACCATGTTGGATTTTTGCCAGATTGCGCTTATTTTATGTGCCAAATAGCCAATCATGGAATAAGTATTTATTATGAAAAAGTTATTACTTTTAAAGTTAAGATACCTTTTTTCTCATTTTCTTCATTTGATTGCTTTCCTGGTCTATGTAAAAGAATAACAGTAACAATAAAGAGCAACAAGCGAACAAAAAAAGTGAAAAAAGCACACACTGAAAACTGAAACACAGCTACTGTTGACTTTTTTATTTGGGAACATGAAATTCTGATATATTTTTTTGTCTTAGTCTTACAATAATACAAAAATCCCTTCTGAGTATTTATTAGATTGTTGAAGAGGATGCAGAGAAGAAAAGGGCAAATTTACATTACTCTAGCAAATCTGACTAAAAAAGAGTATGTGGTTGCTATAGATATATTATTTGTTTGGCACAGTAATCTGTCTCATCTGTACCTGTTTGCAGTGGTGGAATCTCTCGCACAATAGCAATACTAACAACGATTAATGACTGACTCATTCGTTCTCGTTCAAACTAATACTTCATTGAGCTTGTTCAGTACACCAAAGCTCTTGAGATATTATGCTTAAACCACATGACCAATAACATACTTCAAATTTCTATATGGCATGCACTTATCAATTAGTCCTTAAAATTTATAAGAACTAGAAACTTAAGTGTTGATTTTGGTTTTGGTCACATTTTCATCAATGTCCATTCAGAACACAAATACAACATGTATTTGTTTATTCAGGCTTTCCATTTTTGCTCCAAAAGGAGGAAATCCTCCAAAATTCCAATTTTTGTTCTTTAAGAAACCCAATTAAAGTTTACATGGGTTTCTTAAAGAAAAACAAAATTGGTGCCAAAATCCTCCAATTTTGTTAAATCTCAATGGAAAGCCTGTTGTATTCTCGGAACTCAAAACCTCAGCCCTGCAGAGAGAAAGAGAGCCTATCTTAAGTAACTGAGGTACCTGTTTCTTCTGTTTATATTTCTGTCGACCCATGCATGAAGATAAGAAGGCAAAGAAATGTCAATCTGAGAAAAATTAATTATAAAGTTACTAAAATTTACATTTTACAGGTGGAGTTGAAAACATCACTTAAAATATTAAAATAAATCGATCCTTATTCGATTTACACATTGAAATAAAGTAGTATATATACAAGAGTAATTGGTAATTCAATGTTTTTGAAATGTGGCATACAGGATCATGCAAGGGGTAAAAATTGAATTGGAAATCCTTAAAACAAGAAAAACTTAGAGCATAACAATTTCAGTTAGATTAGATTTTTTATAAATTAAGAAAGGTAAATTAAATGTGATGTGTATATTCCTCTCTCTCTCTCTTTAAATATAATTACACAAAAGTTGGACTAATTGATTTTGCATGGCATGTAGAAATTGAAGTATTTTTCCGAAACACTATCAAACTTGCATTTCTCAATATTACATAATAATCATTATATTTTGGGGAAGAGGTAAGTATTAACACTTTTAGAAATTGCATCTTTGTCAAGGATGTTGAACTTGAAGATAATTAACAAACAATGAATAGTTCTGTTTGTATGATGATACCTTCTATGAACTAACACAAGGTCTGAAGTTTAAACACGTCCAGAACTGGGGAAACAATAGAAATACAATAAGTTGTAGATATATTTCAGTGTGGGTTTGAACACACCAAGTACTGGGGCAACAATAAATAAATAAGTTGTAGATAATGGTTTAGTGAGGGTTTGCACAAATAAGCATTTACATAGTACATTATTTGTAGAAATGGTTTCTTCATGTGAATGTTTGAATCCTAATGGAGTCATTTCTTCATATAAGTGCACTTTGAAAATGTTTTTTCAGACAAACTCTTAGCTCTGACGAGAGAATCCAGATTTTTCTGTTATGTTGAAGTTAAAATAAGAAGATTGAGAACTAATGTGTCAACCTACTCACTCACTCATAGGGCAAAATATATTTTTTTTAGGAATGAAGTTTTTCTTCATTGAAGAAAATGACCAGAAAGTAGAGGTTGAAATATACAACAAAGAAAAACACCAAAAATGTTTAGACATGAAAGTAATTATTGGATTGGCTAACACCAGATCATTCCTCTGTGTTTGCTCTTAGTCAAGTTGACTTTGTCAGAGTTTACAGCGTGCGTACCGAACAAACATCACTGAGTCTTTACAAGTATTTTCACAAGACAGAAAAGTGACCACTCATTTTGATACAAATAAATTAAAGTAACTTCATCTTAAACCCTGCCTAGCTACACAACAAAATTGTATACATTCTGGTGCTATTCTACCACCGAATTTTTTTTCCAAAAACTTGATAACGGAAGTTGACCAAATTGCTATTGCACTCAAGTAAAAGGGTTTGCTTCCGTCAACAAGTAATTCGCTAATAATCCGGTGCTTAAACAACCCTCTGATTAGAAGTGACAAAACAGCTGGAATAAACACTTCAAGTCTGAGGCACCCAGCTAACATAAAGAGGAGAAAGTCTCTTGCACACCTACACATTCTAGTCAAGTGTATGTTATGTTGCTAGGCGATGTTAAAGATACATCTACGAATTAATTATCTCATAATTGCTGCTTAATTAAATGCCGTCAAGCATAGCATGCGTTTTATTAACTGGATTATGAGGAATTTAGACGGGTGCCAAGTACGTATACAGCTCAACATACATGATGAAGAAGAAGGCTCCTCACGTTCCTAATGGGATCAGTCTATAACGTACTGGCAGGCGCGTATCTAGGGGTTCATTGATATGGTGCAATGTCCTCCCCACATCTGAGGGGAAAAATGGAAAAGAATGTTAAAGATAGATTTACACCATTTACACATAATTTTCCAAAATGTCTCCTAAAAAATCATTGTTTCACGTCTGTATACTATTACACATGTATGATAGGCAGGGTTGCCAACTTTCCATTAAAAACGGAGAGACTCCCTTTTTTTTTTTACCAATTTTGGCCAATCTCACTTATTTTTTCTCAAATCTCCCTGGTTTTGATTCAGAACCAAGCATGCTACGACATGGATTTTAAGAGTGACCTTTTAGAAAATGCCAAGGGTGCAACAGCAAAAGCTGTTTAACACTAGTTAATAGCTGTCTATTGTGTGTAATTGGATGAGTTTATCAATATTCTCTACCATAAGAAAAATTCCCTGTTTTAATACCAAATCTCCCTTATTTTTTAATAAATTCTCCCTGGTGCTGTCTCAGATGGTTGGCAACTCTGATGGTAGGTTTCGTCGGGTTTCTTATTGACTTACGTTGTTTGTTTCGTATGCACGCTACCAACTCGATCAAAGGCAATCTGGGAAGACTGATTCTGAGTTGTGCTAAAAACACTTATTTCAAATATTTCAGTGGTTCACATCATCAAAATGGTGGCGACTATCCACCAACTGAATGTTGCATCATACTTTACATTCTTCTGAGCTTTATTAATACAACAGTTTTTTTTCTGGTATTGATAAACTAATGGCGGAAATGATTCAGAACAAGAATCAAAACAAAGATCCAGAATAGTGAACATAGGTGTATTTAACAATGTTTTTTTTATCAACATGAAGGTGACTTGGTGCCAACTTTACTGGTATAGATTCGTATCTACTATCCTCACAGGAAAGTGGTTTCAGGTGTAAACAGATGTAATCTGTTTGTATGTCTGCTTCTTTTAAAATAAACCACACGCCCGACTCCTCAATCTCAGTCGTTTATCAAGGATAGCAAACTAGAGGCGTTTCTTGAACTCCGCGGAGACCAAATGTGTTTCTTTAAACAGACAAATTGGGACACAGGCAACAGTGAATAAACAAATACAACTGGTACTGAATTTTACATATTTTCTTCAATATATACGGATGGAAATAATACACCCAGAGTCATAAAGTCTTGTCCGGATATTTTCCATTTCTTTACGCTTCTCGCAATATACATAATACATTGACATGGTTTCAAACCAGGACCTCTTGAATGTCAGGCGGAAACGTTGCCGTAAGCTATATTAACTACTATGTCTTCTTTGTTTGTATATAGATACATGTAATGTCAATGTAAGTCTATCAAATAGATTATCACTATATTTATCTTTTTAAAAACCACGAGAGAAGTTGATACTAAGAAGTGGTGCGCCGGCCATAATTGATAAACGGTCAGATCAATGGCCTGTCCTGGTGTTCAAATGGTTGGGGTTTGGTTCCCATTAACGACAATGGCCATTTTTATCGACATATAATTGTCACGATTAGTTGACCTGATTACACCAGAGAGCGCATCATTGATGCTTAAATACTCAAACTTTTGTAACGCCCACTTTGTTTTTACAAACATCATAAAGTTGACCAGACATGGAAAGTAAATCCCACGGTTTGTGGATGCAGGATCGATCACCTTGTCATAAGGGTTCCACCATGTGTAACTTTGAAAAAACAACAAAGAAGATTAATTCAGGACATAAAATGACCGCTTAGTCTAAAAAGCTACAACAAAGACATGTGATACATGGTGTACATGTCTTAGGCTACATCACTTCAACAAAAGTAGTCTTAATAACAGAGTTTTCATAGAAATTAACTTACAATCTCTCAAAATAATATTTCCCTAAAATTGCCATAGACTCTCCAAAACTAAACGAGAGTCCACTAAAAAGACTGTATAGTACAGATTATCCGTTTAACACACTCACAATTTGAACAATTTTACATCTTCTAAGAAAATTTCAGAATAAAAGCCAGATCCAGTTTCTGATAAACATTGCAACGTTATTTCACAACAAGTTATCTAAGAATATTTTTTGTTCACTGCTGGTATCAAACAAAAAACGTCTACAACCTCCCTCCAATTAAATAACAATGCTAGGACTCTGCTCCCACTACGTATATTATGATTGGACATTATCAGGATATCTAGCTATTTAGAAGAACACCTCGACACGCTCTGTTCTTTGTCTGTATAAGAATACATAGGTTATATAAATATTCCATCGTTTAGCTCGCTTCTTCTAGACTTTAAGATAACCTTTATTGTTTGGAGACTTGCCAGATTGGTACTCGGAAATAGATCTAGCCTCAAGGCAAAGTTTACCTTTAGTATACAACCTTTAGCATCACTAAGTCAATGTCATCAAATACTAGGGAACTGGTTATCTTATTGAGTTTTTGTGTGTCTGATAAATGTGTGGGCTATTTTCATTCTCCGCAAGTCACAAGCGAAGAGTTTGCTAAATTTACCGAAGTTCTCTTGAAAATCTAATCTATGGATTGTTTACGTCTGCTGTAATGTTATGTTTAGCAATCAGGTGATGACGTCATTATCAAAGACACGTGGTCTACGTATTTTGTCTTATACAGTGAATCTTATTTAAGAAGGCCACCCATGGTATATGGTGAAGGTGACTCCTTGTATAAGCAGGCCACCCATGGTGTATGGCGAAGGTGGCTTTTTGTATACACAGGCCACCCATGGTCTATGGCCTATGGCGAAGGTGGCTCCTTGTTTAAACAGGCCACCCATGTCCTATGGCAAAGATGACTCCTTGTATAAGCAGGCCACCCATGGTATATGGCAAAGGTGGCTTCTTGTATAAGCAGGCCACCCATGGTCTATGTCAAAGGTGGCTCCTTGTATAAGAAGGCCACCCATGGTCTATGGCGTAGGTGGCTCCTTGTATAAACAGGCCACCCATAGTCTATGGCAAATTTTGCCCCTTGTATAAGCAGGCCACTCATGGTCTATGGCAAAGGTTGCCCCTTGTATAAGCAGGCCACCCATGGTCTATGGCGAAGGAGGCCCCTTGGACGAATGACCACCTTAGAGATTGATTTAAAACAAGAGAAGAATCGTTAATGCTGAAGATTGTGTCCACCTGTGTATTTAGCCGCCATTATGAAATCTGTATACTTTAAGTATACAAGTTCCAATGAAGAAACTAAACAAAATGTCAAGATATATCTGAGTCAAATTTCCTAAAAAACAAATAACCGGATATACGTAGTTACCTGCTGCAAGCTGTGACGAAAAACATTAACAATCTAGGTGTCACGGTGGCATTCAACCCTGTACTGATTTTACTGTGTGAAATACACAACCAACTCCGTGTTGGTGTACTTGTGAAACAGCTGGTGAATTAATTATGAAATAATATATCTCAGGTCTTTCAAGTTTGGCGAGGGCTTAAATACCTAAGCCATATTAAATACTTTGAACATTGATTTGTTTCGCGATATATAATATCGGCGGATTCCTTTTCAACAGTATCAGCTATAAGCAATAATAGTTTTTGTAATTGTAAAACAAATGTTTTTCTATCCTGCACACCCTAACACACGGACAGATGTATCATATTTTTGATTTTTAGTATTAGCAATGGTTGTTCTTGGGGAAAACGTGTGTAGTTTCCTAAAGTATAAATTTCTAATTGAGTAAATTATACGAATCGCAAAAATGGCCTAACTTACAACTGTGCTAAAATGTTTAAGGAACAACACGGAGTACATTGAAATCATAAAAAACAAGCTTCGAGGTTCCGAAAATATTAAACAAAATATCATCATTTGAAAGATTTTAGATGATGGTGTAAGGGTTGTTGTGAAATAATCATCTGTTTGGTAACGATTTATAGACATTTTAGATGTTTCTAAAGACGATAACATTACGATAAGAACTGAGGAATAAATAGAGATAACTTAAGGCGAATTTATTTCTGTGTTTATGTGATGTCGTGGCTTATCACACACCTGAAATAATGATGTATACGTATATTGTACATGAACCTCTTAGACATGGCGTAAAACAGGATTTAGCATATAGTCCTATCGGAGATGGACGATAAAACCTAGGTACCTTAAGTTAAGTTGCACTCGGTAAAGGTTTCGTGGTGGTTGACAATCGAAAGAAAAGTAACCGAGAAAGGCGCCACCTGTCAAAATTATAAAGAATCCTATATCAACTGTTACTATTTTCCAGTGTAAATCTGCGTATCTCATACAGCCATAAAGTGTTGACTGTTGACCAAAACCTTTAGTGTGTACTCTCGAATCCCTATTAGACGGGGGGGGGGGGGGGGGGGGGGGGGGGGGGGGGGGGGGGGGGGGGGGGGGGGGG
>JAUUEB010000016.1:3956-16726 GCA_032362205.1 Clione limacina
ATTATTATTATTATTATTATTATTATTATTATTATTATTATTATAGCTAGGACATAATTAATTAACAACTAGCCTGCTGTAAGTGGATTTGGTTGTGATATGGTCACTGTCGAGTTGATATATTCCCCTTCTATTCCTTTGAGTCGATGTCTGGACCCAAGTTGTTTCAACTTTATTTCGCCTTTTCATGGTAATGTGGTGCTCATTTCCATGTCATTCTGTGGGCACTTTGCCTTCAGGGTTATTGTCCTATATAATTGCATTCCCAATTCACTGAGAAAAGGATTGATTAAACGGAAGCGGAAGTGGTCTAAGAATGTCTATTGGGGATAACAAATAATCAGACATATAGGAGACGCCACAGTTTCGACAACGTAAATTCGTTGTTTGTGAGCTTGAAACGTAGTTAGGATTTTTTTAATTCTTAAAACTATTTATTTTTATATTTACATTGAATTCTCATATTTTTATTACTTTTTGTTTCTATAAAAATTCTACTGAAGTTTATCTTAATCACATCACTCAAACTTAAAAGCCTGCGGGCATTAATATTGTTTTCGGCTCAAGCTCCAGACCTTTTAGTTGTTCTGGCTCCAAACCGTATAATTTTCACGGCTCAGTTTCTAGACAGTATAACCGGCCCCGGCTTAACATACTTAGCGCCCGCTTGCGTGTTAAACATCGTTCCAATTTCCGACTTTAATCTATTTTTTTATAAGATCAACTTTAATAATAATACAATAGTAATATAAATGGTAGATGATTGAAACTATTTCCTTTTGTGTTACTCAGAAAAGGTAATTTGGTGATTTTTATATCTCATTTTGTAGTGTCGAATTCAACAGTCAACTTGTTCCGGTTCCACCTAAAGCTCTTCCGTTCCCTGCTTCACAGGCTTGTCTCCACATCCCTAGTAAAACATCGGGATTCAACAACAATCTTGAGACTATCTTTGCTTACAACACGAGTATCGTTCAACATAAGCAACATAACAATAGTTTGTATAACATGAATGCCGCTGTTTATGTTATAAATGTCAATAAATATAGGTTATTGTAGCGTGTCGTTTTGTGCGTTTTTGCATTGACTTAAACATTGATTGATGTTGAAGTGACACGCTTCCGCTTTCATAAAAAAGGTACCGTCTGGTTGCATAAATAATTCTTCTGGTTATGCATCTATTTTCATGGTGATAAAATATATTTTGATAACAACACTGTGAAATATCGTCGAAACAAATAATGGATGCAATAATAATATATGATAATGAAAGCATCGAACACGAACACAAAGGTAAAAACACTTTATGATATGTGTGAACGACTTGATACATGTTATTCTCATTACGTATCGCCGCTATACAACTTAGGTGTAATTTGATAAGTTATGAGCTTGGTGTAATGCACGTTGGTTTACCTGGTATCATACATGATATATAAATACACCGTTCACATATTTTTCAACATTATCAGAAACATACACGAACGCAAGCCCCCCCCCCCGTTACCTAATCATTTAAAATATTCTGCAAGTGTGCTTTTTGAAGAAACTTCGTGATTGAGGAATGTAAGAAAAAGAAATGCAGATTGTGCCAACAAGGTAAATAACATTTGACAACCCTTTTCTCGTAAAAGATAATCTAGACCCCATGACTCCGAGAGTGGTATAAGTGTAGGATTATAAGTAGTTTGGAATAGGAAGAATAAGAAAAAAACGGAATACTGACAGAATTCTTGTCATAATTTACGTTACATCCGAGAAGTTGAAATCGTTAGAAATTAGAAAGAACTTAAAATGAAGATCCTTGAAAAATCAAAGATAAAACCCTACCCTATAATTCCGCTTCCGTTCGGTTTCTATGATTAGTTTACTGTGAAATCAAAAGAGTTCCGCAGCTTAGAAATACGACTGCTGCGTTTCTAGGTCAGAGAGAAGAGTTAAATGTGTCACATTTTCTTAAGTGTGCCAAACTTTCAGGTAAGACAATTTTTCTCAAGTGCCAAAATGATGTTACAAACCTCATTATTTCATGTCTGTGATTTGCAAAGATACTTACAATGCACAAAATTCCTAGAAATCTTATTATTTGAAATAAGAGACCAATAGTTAATTTGACATACCGTTGTCTTTTTCTCACCATAGGACTCTGAGAAATATCTTCATATCGGATTGCCGATTATTCTGATAAAATAACTGGCTCCAAATTTAGACTTAGTACTTCTTGCCGAGTCGAATAGCAACAATATTGGAGTAAAAAGTCCATTTAGGAGAGAGCTTATAGTATATCTATTTCATTTGATGTGTTGATAATGTATTATGAAAAACTTGATGTCCGTGGGTGGTTCAGTCCAGTAAAAAGTTAAATATGATTGTTAAGTACGTGGATAGATGAGAAGATGGAAGGCATGGAAGATAGAAGAGTGAACCGATAAATATACGAACGAAAAAGAGATTAAAGGATTGATTTATTTATTGACGGAAAGGGTTAGTTGGTGCATGGACATATAAATGGTCAGGTGCATGGATTAGTTAATTAAAAAGAAGCAATAATAGATTGGTGGATGGTTAGAAGAAAATATATAAAGGAACAAAAAGAACACATTGAACAAGTGCAATATTTTAGGAAACGTCGAGAAATAAAGACGAAATACATTAATTAAAAAAGACAAAGAAAGAAAGTCAAAATAGTAAGAAAAAAGCTTAACAAGTTAGATGAACCAATGGGCGAAAATTAACCAAGTTCACGGTTTACTGGACAAACCACTATATTAAAGTTATTACAGAGCAGATAGGATTTATAGATCAGTGTCATAATAATCACCCATAAATAACTACAATGTCAACAGACAGTCAATTCTATAGTGTTTGATCAGAATATTGGCCAAGGTCGCTTAGTGAATAAATGGATGACATTTGCTAGGTTACTTTCGCTGGTGGACACCGTCTTGTCATAATAAGTTGGGAAGAATAAATCTATTTTCCTAATTGGCTTTTGGGAATAGGGACAGAGAGTTCTGAAAATTGGGCTAAGATATGTACTTATCCAAGCAAGAAGTAGATTCATACATCGGTGACCATTCCTCCGCTCTTAAATACGATGACCGCACTGACTCATGGAGTAACTAGTAGTCTTTAAACATAGTGTATTTTATATGTCTATATGCCATATACATAATAATATGATAACTTAATATTTGGGAGAAGGTTTTTATAAAACAATAAGCTGAGAGGAGCAAATATACCGTTCAAGTTCTTGTTTCCCGATAGAGAAGTTACCTCGTGTCAGAAAATGTACTTAGTTAAAGCTATTTTAGTTTTAATTATCAAAAACAAACTCAGAACATCACCGAACGTTAATGCATTTCCAGGAGAAACGAAAGATAAAAACACAATCTCATAACAAACATGTAAACACAACCCACTTCTCATGATAACATTCGAAAGAAGCTTCCAGATTCCAGACCACACATAACAAGTAAAGTCAGGGAATCTATTTAATGAGAACTGTATAATGCCATCTTTTGTTGATGACTGTGGGGAAATAATGTCATTTGTGAGAAGTGGGTCAGTTGATTAGTGCCTATTGTGGTCATCTTTGCTTCGAAGAACAGTGATTGATTTGATGATTAGGAGAATTGAGATAGAAACGGTTGCTGTGCTAACAGATTTTGAAAACCAAGACTAGATCAGGATTAACACAGGTTAAAGTAAAGTTTTCTGTGCCACGAATGGCGATCAGCAAACAGATTACTATTTATCTTCTTTATTGAACTGGGTGATGAGTTCTGATTTCTCATGAGAGTAGTTTGTCTATGCTTAACCCCAACTATTTGGTGGTAGTCAAAGACAAATTTAGTGTAATGACATGTGCCAATAAGACCGAGGCCGGATAATTTGTAGGATGGCCTTAACTTAACCCCTATTTCAGGATTAAAGCGCAACATGCTCAATTCACAATGAAAACATGATCAAAATACTGTAAACACGCAAACAAACAAACAAACAAACATAGAAAAAAAACACAACTCACTTGGTGTTTGAAAGGTTAAGTCCATCAGCAAGTTAAAAATCCAATTCTGAAGAAAAAAGAACACATATAAGTCGTTAATTTGAGCCAAAGTTTACTTTTGTGCATGACAAGCGGGTGAATTAGAAGAAAAAAAACGTTTCATCATTTTACTCTGATATACAAATAGACTATTTGAAATTGTAAGAACGTGTTGTGTGTTTTTCATATTCTAGTTCTTGTATGGACATATTACATTTATGACAATCTAATGTTATTACAACAAAGATGAAAGAATATTTTGTATTAAATTTCAGTTTCCATTGATATAAATAAAACAGATATGATCAAAATTTATTAGAACATAAGTCTTCTTGTTAACAAAAAGCTTATCGTTTAAAAAAATATTTTTCCCTTCATTGCAATCATTCATCATTCATCTTTCATCTTTCATCTTCCATCTTTAATCTTTCATCATATAACCTTTCTTTTCTAATTTCCCCTTGTTTATGTTATTCTATCCCTAGCTTATAGATAAGCCCAAGGATTAGACATGAAGCAGACCGTCAAGTGTAGAGAGTCCAAGTCGAGATTTAATTTAGCGATATCACAAAACAACAATCTCTTTATTGATTCATGAAATCTGCTTCTCTCAGGGCATTAAGAACATAGACATAATATAATACCTCTGTGGTTAGGAAGATATGTTTTTTTTAATCCGATGCTTTGAGAAATTATGATAAAGGTATATATTTAATAAGATATTTCGTCCGGTATTCTTTCCAGTTCCTATCATTTACCGTCGTTTTTTGTTTCGATTCACCAAGCTTCGAAAACAAGTAGTAAATTCTGGCAAAAATTGCGGGAAAATCGGACACAACTTGAAGAAATCGGGCAAATAGCCAAATACAAAAACATCTTCACATCTCCCACAACAATTCGTGCCGATTTGCCCCTGTTAATTAATGCATGGTTTATCATCTTTGTTATTTAGATATTCGTCTCTTTTTAATTTTATTAAGAACATCTATAGGGAGAATGTTTATAGTGGCCATTGTATTTATGGCAAAACTTCGACCCCGACGAGACTCGAACTCGCAATCTTCTGATTCGAAGTCAGACGCCTTATCCATTAGGCCACGAGGCCGCACATCAGTACGGAAACAATACGTTGTTTATACAATAGACAAAACTAACGCATAAAAAAGCACAAACAAGACAACAAATACAATGCACATAATTATATCTATTCGGATCTTCCTGTTACATTTGTATTGAGCCGATCTTGTTACAAAACAACATGACCTTCTGACTTAACACTCAACCAAAATCATCAAAGGGTAGAACAACACAAACTCTGCTTTTTTTCTTTTTCTTCTCCATGTTTAAAAAAAAAGATTATTGTTATGATATATTAACAAGCAGATCTTGCTCCTCGACAGTGTAACATCTGTCTTCATTAGTTAAACAGTCTTGTTGTAAGTGGCAGGAGATGGATGATATCGCTCATTATCTCTATCATTGCCAGAACAAGATTCACATTTTCTATTATTTAGCTCTTGTTACAACAGCTTGTTTTTATTTGTGGTTACATACTCAAGAAAAAAACGCCATTGTGGTTGTATCCACTAACAATTATCTATCTTGGTTGATTATCCTTTATAGAATTATTAGCCTTATCTCTCGTTGACCAGGAAGTTCCTTTATTTAAGTATTAATATTCTTACAGCACTTAATGACCTTTGTAATAGGTCACGTTAGACTCGGTATGTGGTAAATCCCCAGTTCAAACAAATCTTGTCTGGCGTCGAATTTCATAACATAACCATTATTTGTTTGTATCCAGGGGTCTGCTCTAGCATACTGATAGGCCAGGTGTTTTGTCATTGGATTATTTAGGAACATTTTTGATTAAAAGTTATCTTCTTGTTACAATATATTTGACCTTTAATAATGTTTCTCTGGCTATTAAAGATATATCACCTTCCTGCATTCTGAGTTCAGCGGAATTCTTATATTATGTCGTTTATATGGAAAAACTAAACTATATTTAGCTCTCCATGATTGCGTTATTACTATTCCAGAAGCTCGCAAAAGCAGTTACTCATTGTTTTTTGGTTCGTTGATTAGTTTTTAAATCATCCATGGGCGTTTCACTGTTTTCTTCTGCAAGACGTTTGTGGCTTTCAGTGATTTTTACGCTACACTGTGCGTGAGGCGTTTTATTGCTTACGCATCATGTACATGATTAATTAGGTAATCTGAAGTTCCCAGAGAAAATAGATTATGAATCTATGGTTCAAGTAAATATCAGTGTGAGTTATTGAGGTCATTAAACAACCAGACTGAGGGGTTAATATCAACAACAAAATATGGTATTTGAGGTTAAAGTGCTGATTCAGGAAGTTAGAAGTGATTATGGAATAAGTGACGAAGGAACGATTGGCAGACATTAGAGAAATAGACAGGGACGATAAGAGGAAAGAAACGAAAAGATAAAAAGTGCAAATAGATTACCGAAAACGTGATTTTTAAAGATTATACAAGGAATCATATCAAATCGAGGTCTAAGTTATTTGGGAATATAATGGGAATCTCGCATCATCATCATTGGCCTCAAAAGACCATGTTTATTGGTCATACCCATCAGATAGATGTTGGCCTTGTAGATTCTGATCTAGCCTTTCTATTGTCCTTTTTTATCTTTTCTAAAAGTTGACGATATTTCCTCATAGGTTGTCAACTAACATTGTACTTCCAGAGATGTTTTTGACCATCTCCTCTCATGCACTGGTCCAAGTATCAATACTTATGGGTTTCAGGTCCCGTTTGAAAACATCTTTGTGTCTCAGTTCTGGTCTGCCCTGTGGTCTCACTCCCTTTTCGATGTCCCCGTACAAGAGTTCTTCTGGTATTCTGCCATCTTACATCCATACAAAATGCCCAAGACATCTCATGTGTCTCTGACCAAGCAGAAAGTATAGACTAGGTACAATCCTGCTCTTTGAAGAACTTTCTCATCTTTGATCTTTTCTTCTCACTTGGTGTTTAGAATGTGGCACAGACATCTAATGTTGAGTCTGGCATATTATGTTCTTACATAAGGATGTCGATGAGACTGACAGAGGAACGTGTGACGTGAGTGAGTGTCAGACAGAAAGCAGACAGAAGAGAGAAATACAAACATGACAGGTATTATCATCGAACACGTGCATGACCTTTATAATATATCCGTACTGTTATTATCATTTTATCGATAATACAACTTAGCCAAGGTAATTGATAGCACTGTAGACTATAGGTATGCGGAACTATTTTTACCTTTTGTCTTGTTTACTTTCCTGTTCAGACTTATAAATATTGATCCACTGTCCAGCTTGCAGTTATTCTCAAATAATCCTACTGTACACCAAGCCTAGTCTTTCCCTTCTCTCTATCCCTCCCATTCCCTTTGTGTCTACATTTTAATAACTGCCTTTTTAATCATGTTTATTCATTGTAGTTAGCTATGTAAACATGCACTTACATCACAATGGTTAATAAATTAGATTCTCATAGTCATACGGAGTAAATGTCTCTTTGTTTGTTTTTATATTTGTTTCCAGCTTACATGTGTTATATCTGTGTTGTCAATCAACCCTATGGCTATTTCGACTGGGTTAGAGCCCATTTGCCTCTATTAATCAATGCACTTGTGTTTTTGTCTTCGACTATTTCTCTTGTTTGTCATTAAGCACGTCTTGAGGGGGAATGTTTATAGTGGCGATCGTACTTCGGGCAAAATTTCGACCCCGACGAGACTCGAACTCGCAATCTTCTGATTCGAAGTCAGACGCCTTATCCATTAGGCCACGAGGCCGCACATCTGTTGCCAAACAACACTTTATATATTTCTATTATAAACCAAACTAAAAGAGAAAATAAAAAGCACAAACAAGACAAAAAATAAGACATAAACATTTGTTTTATTGGTCTCTTTCTTAACACTTTTATCGAGCCCATCTTGTTCCAAAATAAAATGACATTCCTGACACTAAAACAAAATTATCACAGTGTGGAAAACAACACAAAACCTTCTTCTTATTAAGTTTTTTTTCTTCTTCTTTTCTCAAAAGAATATTTCTATGATATCTTAACAAACAAATATTGATCATTGACAGTAAAAGATCTGTCTTCATTAGCTAAACAGTCGTGTTATAAGTGACAGGAGATGGATTGTATCTGTCACTGTCTCAATCATTGCCAGAACAAGATTCAATTTCTCTATTATTTAGTCCTTGTTGCAATATTTGTTTTTGTTTTGGTTCGACTCAAGTAAAAATACCATTGTGATTGTTTACCCCAAAAGAAGTTATCTCTGTTACATACTCGAGAAAATACACATTTTGAATACATACCCCAATAAAGAAATTATTGATTAAAGACAAAAATTGCATTATCCTAACAAACGACAACAAATCTCTCGTTGACCTGGAATTTCCTTTATTCAAATATTAGTTTTTCTTACAGCACTTAATGACCTTTGAATAAGGTCACGTCAGACCTGGTTTGTGGTAAATCCCCAGTTCAAACAAATCTTGTCTGGCGTCGAATTCCATAACATTATGTCTATTTCTTTGTGTCTAGAGGTCACCCAAGCTCTAAGAACTCTGGACTTTTATGCATATTGTTAGACCAGGTATTTCGTCATGGCATTATTAAGGAACATTTTTTCATTAAAAAAAATCTTCTGACTTCAATATCCAACATTTTACCTTGAATAATGTTGACCTGAATATTAAATTGATAACATTTATAGTCACTTTCCTGAATTATTGTTTTAGTGGAATTTTCACATTTCTCTTCATTCACATTCTCTCGCTCTCTCATTTATTCTCCCATTCCTCTTAACACGCTCACACTCATAACCCTCACATTTTCTTGCGTTCTCTCTTAATATATATATCTTTATTATTTATTTTAAAATACAAATTCAAGTTAAACCAACACTTAAAAGTAAAAGTTCAAAATAAATAACCAAACAACGAATTCATATCGTTTATTTGAAAAAACCCACACTATATTTAGCTCTCCATAATTGTGTTATTACTATTCCAGACGTTCTCAAATGTAGTTACTCATTGTTTTTCGGTGCGTTGATTAGTCTTTAAATCATTCATGGGCGTTTCCCTGTTTTCTTCTGCAAGACGTTTGTGGCTTGCTGTGATGTGTTACGCTACACTTTGCGTGAGGTGTTTTATTGCTTACGGTCATTGTAAATAATTAATTGGTAATCAGAATTTCCCATGAAAACTAGGCCAGGTATTCATCGTACAAATAAATACCAGTGTGTGTTATTTAGGTCATTATAGAACCAGACTGATTGGTTAAAGTTAAAAAAAAAGTGTTTGCGGGTAAAGTGCTGACTCAGGAAGTTTGTAGTAATTATGGCATTAGTGACGTTTGTGATATGGCGCAGACATCTCTTGTGGATTGTGGCATATTATGGTCTTACATAAGGGTGGCGATAAGACTGGCATAAGAGACGTGTAATGTGAAAGAATGTCAGACGGAAAGAAAGAGAGAGAGTGTGTGTGTGTGTGTGCGTGTGCGTGTTCGTTCGTGCGTATGTGTGAATGCGTATACGTGCGTGTGTGTGCATGCGTGTGCGTGCGTGTGTGTGTGTGTGTGTGTGTGTGTGTGTGTGTGTGTGTGTGTGTGTGTGTGTGAGAGAGAGAGAGAGAGAGAGAGAGATGGAGAAAGAGACAGACAGACAGAGACAGAGAGAGATACAGACATGACAACTATTATCCTAAATCTTACACGTACATGGCCTTTATATTATACCCGTAATCTCGTCGCAAACTATTTATCGAACAAATATCAGAGCCAAGGTAATTGATAGCACTGTAGACTGTAGGTATGCGGAACTCTTTATCTTTACGTTTTTTTCTATTATTTGTCTTTTTTTTTACTTTACTGTCCTCAGTTATATTTATTTATCCACTCGACGGCTTAGTACAAGAAACCCGTAAGCCACAAACCCAAAGTGTTACAGGAGAAGAAACAAAACTGAATATTTTATTTCTCGTGGTTTTAACTGTGGGCATTTATACCCCAATAATATTGCACAAGTAGTTTTAAGACGTACTATTGTGTTTTCTTGTGTTCTTCTTGAAAAACAGTTTTTGTGCACGTAAAATAGTGTTGTGTAAGGAACCTATATAATTCCGTATAATCTAATACAACTATTTTTATGGATATACGTGCTTATTTTCAAAATTCAAACAGCAATTTGGCAGGTTAAAAGTCTTTTGTTAAACTGAACAAACAGATAAAAGCATCGACAATTTGTAGGTTAGAACATAACAGGAGATCAAAAAATCGTTTTGTATTTATACCGCGATAATATTGCAATACTTTTTATGAGACGTATCAATATGTTTTCTTTTGGTCTGCTTTAATACATATTGAAAAAATAAGTTTTGTTGTATACGGGGTTTTTGCTGGTTAAATATGAAAAAAGGTAAATTTTCTTAGGAAAAAACCCGTATCGGTCGCTTACCGGTTTCTTTCGCGGAAAGAAATTGAGATTTTTATCATGAAAGGAGGTGTATTGTACAATACGGTTTTTATTAATTGAATTAATCATACGGGTTTCTTGCTAATTTCGTTGTTTACCGACCGATTTTCATGAGAGAATGATACGTTTTGGGAAAGTTTAAAAAATGAACTTCATGAAAAACGATTTTTTTTGAAGAATTGTGGCTTATGGAATCTTGCACTAAGCCGTTGCACTGTTTTCAGTTATTCTCAAATATTCCTCCTTTACACCAAACATAGTCTTTTCATTCTCTATGCCCCCCTCCCCGAACTCTTTCTGTATTCATATTTTTAAGGACTACTCTTTTTGGTTATATTAATAACTTAATTAGAGCTAAACAGAAATATGTATATAAATGATTAAGATTCAGATTCAGATTAAGGATTAATAAATACATTGAATATTATCTAAACACATCGGCAATATGTCTCTTTATCTGTTGTTTATATTTGTTGTTTCTCTATGTTATAATATCTGTGTTGTCAACCCTTAGTCTTTCTACTGGACCGGCTGCATTTAATGGTGAAAATACTTAAATACTTACTTAATACCAGTAAAAGAAATATAGCAATAATCCAATTTAATATTTGAAACAACTTCAAAGTCAACAGTTTCGGGTCAGGGCTCTTCTTCAGGATATACAAAACAAGTTACTGAATCAAATAAGAAAGGAACATTGATTTATACACTTATAATCCTCATGAACGAATCACATAATCCACACTCTCGAATACGAACACTCGGCACGTCAACATAATCCATATGAAGTCTGCTGCCACCAACACTCAACAAATCACTTGCATTGTCGTCTACTTATTCATTATGTGTATATAATGAGATACAGCGTGTCTTAAATTTGTTCAGCCATCGAACGGTCAACCCTGACGAACTGACCACAAGGAAATACCATTGACCTGGTCGTGCATACAAAACAACTGATCGACACCTGACAAGCTACGACTATGAAGGTATGTGACCTAGAAACCGTGACCTTCTGTCGATCATCTTTTTCTCTAAACGCGACAATTCCACATTGACCGCGCGTGGTTTGAAGCTAACAAAGACAGTTCATTCATAATTTATCATTCATGCTAGAGTGAGGGTTTATGGGTTCAAATATCAACAGAAACTATCGAAATTTTAGGAAAAATATTATTTATAATTTAGTATATGTCCTCACTCCAACTAGATATACCAATAGCATTATAAGATTGTTAAGGTTGGCGCCTACCAAGCATATCATTTGTATGGAAACTGAGGAGGTGATCGTTGCTCCGGAAGAGGTAATAATAGATTTAAAAACACATTGAGCCAGCCAAAACACATGAACTGTGTTTCATAATTATATTTATTAGTTGTTAATGGTTGTAGTCTAAGTATTTTATCAAAATAATTATAGCATACGAAATATTTTCCTTTTGCTGCTGATCTATACATCCCCTCACAGTAACAAGAAAACAAATTATACGCAAATAAACACTTTCACATTGCCTTCGTTTTAATAAGCTTCAAATTATATTATCATTAGCACCCCAGGTAAACATTTTCTTTAATTTTAGTTCAACCATTTTCACCTGTCATACCTGTTACTATCACGTAGCTCTTCTCAAATAGAAACGACCTCGTATATCACGTGACATTTCATCTGGGTCACGGTCAAGAAATAATACTATTTGATTGATGTGGCCCAGATCTGACAATCATGTTCCCACGAAGCTTCATATCTAAACATAACTGTTTAAAACCAACATAACAAATTGTGAGAAGTGAGAATGACTGTTTAAAACCAACATAACAAATTGTGAGAATGAACTTTTGACCAAAGACTATCTGACATTTAAAACAAATGTTATCTAGGTAAACGCATCCCAAAGATTGCAATATGATTATTTAATTGAGATTTTAAAAGGGGATTATACAGGAAGAATATTTTTTTTACCTGATTTTATTATGAAAAAAATAAAAACAGATATCAGCATCTAGTTCCCAGACAGTCCTTTGAAAACTCATTAATGTTTTATGTAATATCTAAGCTAAGTAAATAAACTACTTCCGGTTTCTAAGATACAATGAAAATGGTAGATGCGGTAAATAAGTAAGTACACTTTTATATAACTAAACAATGCCAAAACTGATGACAGCATCAAAGTGAATGTAACTGAAGCAATAGATCATCAGAAG
>JAUUEB010000016.1:20907-32644 GCA_032362205.1 Clione limacina
CGGGACTCGAACCCGCGCACCCACCTGCGCCAAACAGAACTTGAGCGAAGTGAACTAAGCTGCTAACCATAGAAAAACTATCTATATACTAAGGTATTGAAAGACCCTCAACTCCTTTAACGAGTAATTTATCTAACTGTCTATCACCTCTTTCTCCCTTACCCCTTTACTTGCTATTTAATTCATTAGATATCAAATCACAAAATAAATTGTTCACTCACTGACTCTATCAAGTAAATACTCGCTCATTCACTCAAGAACACAATCACTCACTTGATCAAGAACACACTTGTTCATTCACTCAATAACACAATCACTCACTAGATCAAGAACACAGTCACTTACTCGAACAAAACCAACTCGTTCACTCACTCAATCACTTAATCTACGCAATATATATTTCCCTAACTAATGAGTAACTTCTTCAATTTTCTTTTTCATAATATTAGACTTCTACGAGAGGTTGAAGAGTGCGTGAGTTGTGCAGTTTATGATAAATGTGGTTTTGCTTATGGGACAATGTTTGACAAGATAACGGACATTATTACAGAGACAGTTTTCAACGACGACTCGGAGGATTGTGATGAACCTGGATCTACAGAAAGTAAGAGACATTTATAACGCAATATGTTATATTGATTGTGCTTTACTTTTCACCATGGTACTACAAAAGTTGAATAATGTGTGCCCCCCCCCCTTATTGACTTTTTTAAGGACACTTACATTACGGGGCGTAGTGTGATGTATTAAATATGTGGATCGGACCAATGGTGATTGAGTGGTAAATTGGTATTGACAATGTTCAAAACCAATTTGTTGGCTAATTTGTTGTCTCTCCATAAACAAAGTATTGATCTTTTATCTTATGATGAACGTTTTTTCTTCTTTATATTTATGTGAATCAAAATAACAAAAAAGCTTTACTTTTCCAAACTGTTATGATTTCTAGAACTAGTTGGTATTTAATTCATTAAATGGAAAAATCTGATCCGAAGATTTTTAGTGAATAAATCAATTGAATAATTACTTTACAAAAGATACTTTTTGGGTTTACTGTTCATTTTTAATTTTTTCGTATTCACAATTGTTAGTCCCAGATGTCATACCCAACGGAGATAGTACACCCGGTATACGTCAATGTTTCCAGGACCTTGAACCAGTGGCATTGACGTTTATATCACGTCAACCTTCGCTTGCTGAGTTGTCGGCGCTTGATTTGAATCAATTTTGTGAAAAGTATGTATACTTACAAATCTTAATATGTTTTACTTTAGAAAACTGATCACGTGACTTGTCAAGTGATCATGAAAATATTAACGTTAGATCTCATATGGAAATGAACAAATGATTTGTTTGAACCCCATCCAAAATACTACTGCTTCTACTTTAGGAGATTTATAAAATCAATACTTATTTGTGATTATTATTTCCACACAAAAATAAGATATACTCTTAATTATATTGCCGTATTGACACAGATTTGGAGGATTTCATGAAATGAAAGAAGAAAAATAAAAAAAAAATGCATTAGCGTGAAAAGGAAAGTAGTCGAGTAATGTCGTGTCTTTATTTAGTAAACGTCTAATACTGTATAACGTTACAATTGTTTGAAATTCCAAGTTCATTCAGCTAATTATTTATCTCATCATTAACACTAACAATTTATATCAGCGTGTTGTAGGACAAATATACCAGGAAATTACAATTTACAGCATTGATTGCAGTATAAATTGTCAAGCTTATAAGGGGTCTATCGTAGTTGCTTTTAATGTAAACATTCCTATTCTTATTCACAGAGTTGGTAGTCCTTTAGTAGATTGTGTCGACCCTCAGCTTGATTTTAATTACCCATATGGACATGGAACAAAACAGTTGATAGCACTCAAAGAATTCTGGCAATACGTGTGCAGTGAAACAGGGCTAAAAAGTAAGTTTTGATAATACTTTGTGTAAGTATTGTCCACTTCTTAAACAATAACAATGTCTTTTATATCGATAGTATACATTCTAAGTAAACAAAAAATAGCATGTTTAATTTGATGCTGAAAAATAAGGCACGGCATTTGCCAGCGGAACTGAAAAGGCTTTTGTTCCTTACCATACATTCCTATATACGCTTAGCACCTAATTAAAAAGCCCATTTTTGTCACGAAAAAGTAAACCAAAGTCACTATTTTTTTCATCTTATTTAGACGTGTAATTTCACCATCTTTGTTGGTGCTGAACATTAAGAACTTATTTTTATGTTTGACCTTATTATTAGTACAATTGTGAATTGATGATGTCACGGTCAAGCTGGACCCAATGACTCAAACCTAATAGTCGTACCGTAAAAATAATATTTGTAATACTCTTGGCAACACTTTTCATTTTCTAACCAAGTTTGAAGTTTCAATCCATTCTGAGCATATCGTTTTTTTTACCATTGGTCATCCCCAGTTGCCAGTTTGCTTAAGTTATTTTTTTTGCAGAGGCAAAATTGTGAGTCTATGTACCCTTAAGATAATTAAAATTCAAGTCCAGCTGAGCCATGGGGGTGAAGAGAAACCTTTCATCCCCCATGTAGTATAATGCAGCGTAGAGACAAATGCAGGCAATTACTAAGCCATATCAGCATTCCTTGAATATCAAATAAAAGAACGTAATTTTACCAAAATATATAACGAAAAACAGCTTGAGCAAATACAATGACCGCTTGGATTACATTCCACTTTTTATTGCAAATAGTTTTGAAGACTAAGGTGTATAATGAACCAAGGTAAAAAAGCATTGTTCGTCTTCACGAGAGGCTACAGTGCGTTCAATAAGTGTACATATTTCTAACAGTCCTACTGGAATGGAGGAAGTAGTAACTTTTGTACCAAACCAATTATAGAAAATACGTTAAAACATCCTTTAGAGATTCATTTGCTTAAAGAAATAACTAGATTTAATGAGGAATCTTCCTCGTGTCTTTTTAAACCATCGTACCATATTTCACATCTATTAGTTGTATAAAACATAATTGTGGTCGTGGAACAACAGATTCTCAAACTGTTTAAATTAAATTTGGGAGAGAGATTAAATATAAAAAAGAATAGACCTTGGACTAACTAGACAAATCTTGGTCAGACGGAAACCTTTAAAATTACTTCCCTTACTGTCTTAAATACATACATTTTGAAGCAAGTGTAGAAAATGAACTATCTAAAATACATTTTAAAAAGTTAACTGAACACCTGAGGGAGCAATATGTCACCAAGTTCATTCATCTGTTGATAAACTGCATTGGCAATATACATAAAATGATATGTAAAAATACCATTTAATAACATTATTTGATATTTAATATGTATTTTTCAGATGTAAAAGAAGTACAGAAAGCTCCATGCACCAAAAACGAAAATGATTTTAATAATATGCTCCAGTCTGTTGTCACGTGCTTTAGGAATTACAGTTGGAAACAATTCAGTGCAATCATGACACCTCTGTTTGAAGGAGTTGGTAGTCCTGATTCTTGCTCGTAAGATTTTTTTCAAAACAGGCAAAAGCCGACACTTTGATCTTTAAGTCACTGGCCTACTCATTTTCGAACTCACAAACTCAAACAACTATCAACTAAATATTTCTTTAGACACTTGACTCACTTGTTCTGAAACTTAATTATATATACTATTCGTACACAGTCACTCGCTATCTTTATTGTTAAACTTGTTATTTCTATGTCTCGATCACTAGCTCAATCAGTAACTTAATCAATTACTCACACAACATGACTCACTCAATATTTCTTCTGAACCTATAACTCATCCATTAATTAACTCACCAAATCACTCACTCATCCACACCCCCATTCGATCACTCACTTTCACATTCACTCACTCACTCAACACTTCACTCACTCACTTATTAACTCACACACTTAGTAACTCACTCACTAATTTACTCATTAATTCACTCATTCATACACTTATGCACTCATGTAGTCACTCACTAACTCACTCACTCACTCGAATATTCACACTCACTCACTCAATCACTCACTCACTCACTCAGTAACACACTCACTCACTCACTTACTTACTCACCCACTACACTTCTTTTTTTCTCACTCACTTACAACTCACTCACTCACCACTCACTAACTCTCTCACTCACTCACTCTATCACTCACTCTCTCAATCACTTACTTACTGTCTCTTGATTGCTCAATTAATCACTCAAGCACTCATTTACTTATTCACTTCATTAATCACTCAGCTACTGTATGTATCGGTCACTCACTTATGCACTTAATCATTCAGTTGACTACTCACAAATTATCAGAACCAGTTACTTACTCTATCACTCACTCCTGTACACACTCAATAACCTACTATCACACTCATTAACCCACTCTGAACAAACCATTCTATCGATCACTCATTTTCATTTCTCAATCGTTTGATCACTAACAAACTCCCTGACTCACTCAGTCACTCACCCCAACACAATTAACCGACCTTTTCTTACACAATGACCCCATTTTGTTTATATTATTTGATTTTTATTCCTCTGTATCTATCACTAGCTAAATCAGTAACATAACCAATCACTCACACAATACCCACCATACACAACATAAACATCATACACAACATACACACAATACACAACATACACAACATACATACCATACACATCATACACAACATACACAAGATACACATCATACACATCATGCACATCATACACAACATACACAACATACACAACATACATACCATACACATCATACACATCATACACAACATACATAACATACACATCATACACAACATACACATCATACACATCATACACAACATACATACCAGACACATCATACACAACATACACATCATACACATCATACACATCATACACAACATACACAACATACACAACATACACATCATACACAACATACACAAAATACACAACATACACAAAATACACATCATACACAACATACACAACATACACATCATACAAATCATACACAACATACACATCATACACAACATACACAACATACACAACATACACACCATAAACATCATACACACCATACACAAAATACACAACATAGACAAAATACACAACATACACAACATACACAACATACACATCATACACAACATACACAACATACAAACCATAAACATCATACACAACATACACAACTTACAAAACATACACAAAATACACATCATACACATCATACACATCATACACAAGATACACATCATACACAACATACACAAAATACACAACATACACAACATACATACCATACACATCATACACAACATACACAAGATACACATCATACACATCATACACATCATACACAACATACACAACATACACATCATACACATCATACACAACATACACATCTACACAACATACACAACATACACACCATAAACATCATACACAACATACACAACATACACAACATACAACACATACATAGCATACACAACATACACATCATACGCATCATACCCACCATACACATCATACACATCATACACAACGTACACAACATACTCAAAATACACATCATACACGTCGTACAGAACATAATCAATATACTCAACCTACATAACATTCACAACATGCAGAATATACACAATAAACACAACATACACAAAATACACAACATGCACAACAAACAAAACATACAAAACATACACAACATACACAAAATACAAAACATACACAACATACACAACATACACAACATATACAACATACACAACATACACAACATACATAACATACACAACATACACAACATACACAACATACACAACATACACAACATACACAACATACACAACATACACAACATACACAATGTATACAACATACACAAACATGTATATAGCAAATCACGTTATTAAGCATCAATGTTGTCAATGTCTCTGTTACATTTCAGACTATTACTAGAGGTTGGAGAGTGTGTGAGTTTGGCAATTCATGACAAATGCGACTCTGATTATGGGACAATGTTTGACCAGATAATGGAAATTATCTCAATCACAGTTGTCAGCGACTTAGATTGCGATAAACCTGGACCAAAAGAAAGTAAATAACATATATGTTTTTTTTTCTTAAACATATTGGGTTGAGGCAGAGACTTCGAGTAACTTATATGGTATCAGGACAGTACGTGTAGGGTTCATATATAGGCCTATTTTAAAGCTCTACTATTGACATTGCACATCTATGTTGATGCCAAATGTAGTCAGGATGGTAGTTTCTTAACCGAATGGGAGCATAGACATAGTCTAGAATGTTATTAAAGCTTGATCGGTACCCCAATTGTCATGCTAAATCTTGTTTTGAAATTCAAATAAACAAGATTGTAATTATTCCAAAAGAGCCAGAAGGGTTGTATTTGCATAGCCCAGAGAGCCTGTAACGGCGTAACGCGAGAATAGACACAATTTTTGAACAAAACTGACCAGGTCAGTTTTGTTCGAAAATTGTATAAACAACATTGCAATATGAAAAAAAAACTATAATCATACTGCACTTTATTGTGGTTATCTTGGATGGTCTTGCAACATCCTTGTTGGGATTTAATCTAGTCTACGTACTTATAAAATAGCCCTGGTTTGGTATTGTGTTGTCTAGACAGTCAGGTTAGGAACCAATGGAATGTTTGATATAGACCAATGTTTGCTTTGGTGTATGGCACATTATAAAACCGAGTCTATGAGTATGGTATCAACCATCATAGTTATGTCTCAGATACCGATAATTCGGATGGGCTATATTCGAGTTAGATGAATTAAGATATCACTTTCTACACAAAAGTAACATCTGCATTGAATGTGTAGGTCCCACTTGTGCTGCTTTATGACTTTGTGATACTACATCAAAGCCTCAGTTTATTTGCAGCATTGTTATCAAGGCAACGAATCGACCAAAAAAAGAGTCAGTCTTATGAATAAAGAGTAACGAAAAAAGAAGGAAAACTCATGAAAAAAATCAAAAAATTTGGGCTATGACTCAAAAGAACACATTTTAAGACTCTGTTATATTAACTACACCAATTAGTGTTTCTGAGTGAATTGAAAACTTTAAAAATCTGGTATGAAGATCCTAAATTTGACCTTCTTACTTATATTCATGCATATGTGAATGAGCTAATTATCATATGTACATTTTCACGAATGAAAATTCTATAACCTGTATTTTGATATCAACTAGGCTCCTCTAACACCGCTGGTTCTCAAAATGATTCATTTGAATTCGGTTTTATTGGAAATGGCGTGGGATTGTTGTCCACCACTGGTGTAATTTAATGGTCCTTGGCATAATGTTTTTTATGCTACTACTCACTAGAAGTGTAATCAATGCTATAAAACAAAGGGGCTTGATTTTAATATAATATAATCTGTATCTATTTAACTATCATGATTTAATGAAATGAGATGTGCAACTTCTTTCAAAAGATGCAGCACATTTTTATGACCTCAGCTTCTTTTGTTATTACTTGAATGATCTTTAGTCTGATGAACTAATTTGATATGCCAACTGTAGCCGTAATGTCTAAACATAATTCAAGCGTAGATATAGTATACCTTGTTGTGCAAAAGTGACAGTGAAGCCTAAATATAATCAAAATTGCTATGCTACAGCTTGTTTAGAAATACATATGAACTAGATTGTAATATAAACGCCTAAATAGAAACATCTTTAAGACATGTTGTACACTCCACCACCAGCAACACAATCAGTGACAACACCGACAACAGCATCAACAACAGCATCAACAACAAAATCAACAAAAGTGTCAAAAACAACATCACCAATGGAATCAACAACAGTAGCATCAACTACAACAACAGCCCAAAAAGGTAAGAATATTATCTGGAAATCGGTGTTCAAGATTATCAAAGATATACAAATTGTTTTTGGACATGTGAAACTAACGGCATGCGATCATGTCTGCAATTATTGCTTCTCAATTCCTGCTAAAATAAATGTTTGCACGTGCCTTTTATTGCATGTGCCGTAAGATACAATTACTTATTTTTTCAAAAATAATTGACGAATGGAACCGGACTTAAGCTTGAATGTAACACAACAAGTTGCCATTGACAAAAGAAGTATAACTTAAGGTTGATATATCCAGAAATTATGGAATCTCATTTATCCGGGAGATAAACAGTTCGAATGACCAAACCTGAATGTATGGTTGGCGCACAGCGTGTTCAGGCGAGGAACTGTGGCCCAGTTGCCTTGGTCTAGATTCTCAACTCCATTGGCTACACATTAAGTGAGTTCAAATTGATACCAATACTTAAAAAGATGATAACGTTTCAAGAAAAAAAGGTCTTTAAAGGCTAAACAACTCTTTAATATGCGGAATATCTAAAACTAAATGCAACTAATATATTTGTTTTTTCTCTTGGTGAGCTTGATTAAAAGGCAGTTTTGTACTTATTTCTTCTATAGATAAAAAAGTTAACACCTATGAATAGAAAAAAAGTTACTAAAATTGCATCTACTTGTCAACACGTACCGAACAAAGTATTTATACAATTAGTTCTGTTCGTATCGTAGTCGCCAGAGTTAGCGAAAAGTATCAATGGAGATTCGGTTGTATTTAAAACGAAGTGAAGTTTCGCGAGCATTCGGTCGCTTCCTCCGATGTTGATGGTGTCTACCCAATCATGAGCTCGACTCAATCGCGAGAAAATACAGAGAGCCGATCCACATTTACCAGCAAAAACCCACCATAAATCGTGACCAGGAACTTGGGATACCTCCCCCCCCCCCGGTCATGTTGCAGCTTGCAGCCAAAATACCAACCGAGCGAAAGTCTACACACTCAGCTTAGATCTTGAGTCGAGGTCACTTCGTTTCATATGCAGAGTCATTAGGGTAAATTGATTACATATAACAAAAGTTGCCATGCTACAGCTTTTTTGAAATACATATGAGCTAGATTGTAATATAAACGCTTAAGTAGAAACATCTTAAAGACATGTTGTATACGCCACCACCAGCAACACAATCAGTGACGACATCGACAACAGCATCAACAACAGCATCAATAACAACAGCAACACCAGCGTCAGAAACAGCATCACCAATAGAATCAACAACAGCACCATCAACTATTACAACAACAGCCCAAACAGGTAAGATGTTATCCCGAAATCGGTTTTTGTTCAAGAGTATAAAGTATATACAAATTGTTTCTGGACATGTAAAACTAACGGCATGCGATCTTATCTGCAATTATTGCTTCTCAACTCCTGTTAAAATAAATGTTTGCATGTGCCTTTTATTGCATGTGCCATAAGATATAATTACTTATTTTTTCAAAATTAATTGACAAATGGAACCGGACTTTAGCTTGCTAATAAATAGAATGCTATTAATAAAAAAATTATATGTAAAGCTTGAGGTATCCACAAATCATGGTATCTCATTTATCATGAAGATACAAATTTCGAAAAACCAAACCTGAATGTATGGATGGCGCGCGGTGAATCCAGGCGAGGAACTGTGGTCGAGTGACCTTGGTCTAGATTCACAACTCCCTTGGCTGCACACCAAGTGAGTTCAAAACGAATACCCCCCAAAAAATATGATTACTTTTCAAGAAAAATGGCTTTAAAGCCTCAAAATACTCTATAATTGTAGAATATCTATAACTTAATGCAACTAATTTATCAGTGTTTCTTTTGCTGGACTTGATTAAAAGGATGTTTTGTTTTATCTATAAAAAGAATAAAAAGATACTGTCAATAGAATAAAGAATAATCAACTAAATATCATTTATATTTCAACACGTATCGAACAAAACAGTTATTAAATTATTTCTGTTTGTATCGTGGTCGCCAGAGTCACCAAAAAGTATCAATGGAGATTCGGTTGTATTTGAAACGAAGTGAAGTTTCGCGAACATCTTAGTGGATTACTCAGACGTTAATGGTGTCTACACACTCATGAGCTTGACTCATTCGCGAGAAAATACAGAGAGGCGATCCACGTTTACCAGCAAAACCCCGCCATCAATCATAATTTGGATCCCCCGGTCATGCTTCAGCTTGCAGCCAAAACACCAACCGAGCACCAGTCTACACACTCATCTGACATCTTGAGTCGAGCTCACTTCGTTTTAAATGCAGAGTCTTTGAGGTAAATTTATCATATATAACCAAAGATGTTACGGTACAGCTTGTTTGGAAAAACAGCTAAACAGGACTGTAATATAAACGCCTAAATAGAAAAACATTAAAGACATGTTGTATACGCCATCACCAGCAAAACAATCAGTGATGACACAGACAACATCATCTACGACAGCACCAACAACAACAGCACCAACAACAACAGCACCAACAACAACATCAACAACAGCGTCAAAAACAGCATCACCAATAGAATCAACAACAGCAGCATCAACTAATACATCAACAGCCCAAACAAGTAAGAATATTATCTGGAAATCTGTTTGTGTTTTAATATTATCAAAGATATACAATTTTTTCTGGACATTTGGAACTAACGGCATGCGATCATGTCTGCAATTTTTGCTTATCAATTCCTGCAAAAATACTTGTTTGCATGTGCCTTTTATTGCATGTGCCATAAGATACAATTACTTATTTGTTCAAACATAATTTTACAAACGTAACAGTACTTTGGCTTGCAACAGATTGCTATTGACAAAAGAAGTATATGTAAAGCTGGAGATATCCAGACATTATAAAATATCATTTATCAGGAAAATAAACGTTTCTAAAGATCAAACCTGAATGTATGGTTGGCGCACGGTGAATTCAGGCGAGGAACTGTGGTCGAAGTGCCTTGGTCTAGATTCTAGATTCACAGATGTAGAATATCTATATCTAAATGCAACTAATTAATCAATTGTTTATCTTGCTGAACTTGATTCAAAAGGCAGTTTTGTACTTACTTCTTCTATAGATAAAAAAAAAGTAAACATCTATAAAAAGAAAAAAAGTGACTGTGAATAGAATAAAGAATAATCAACTACATTTAATTGATTTTTCAACACGATCGAACAAAGCATTTATCAAATCATTTCTGTTCGTATCATAGTCGCCAGAGTTAGCGAAAAGTATCAATGATGATTCGGCTGATTTGCAGTTCTGCAAATAGACAGAGCAGATCAACTTGTTTACGTTTTAGCGGTTCCATGTACTCTTGAACTGCCTCTTTAAAGTTCCCATTGATTTCGTCTCTTTATCGTTATTGTAGAAAGTTAAAATTTGACATATCTTGTATGTGTGTTGTCAGTCAAAACCCTATCCGAATACTTTAGTGAATATACTTATTGACTAATTTGTTTCTCCATTGTATTGTCATTCATCATTATTTATTTCAGAAAAAGTGGTGGAAGAAATCCAGAACATAATAACTGGAGCCTGTATGTCTAAATTTCGTATATGTTTACTTGACCTTGACCAAGAAGCCTTGAAAATGATACCACGCAAACCTTCGCTTTTTGATTGGTCGACACTTAATCTGAATGGTTTTTGTTATAGGTATGTATCGGGTGTTCAAAAAAAGTAACCGTAACCAGTTGTATGTTAACTCAAGAAATATTACAGCTACACACATAATAGTTCGTACACAGATGCTTTATGATGTCAACTTTTTCATATGAAATTCGTGCAAAATATCTTCAAAAGTAAGATCACAGCAACGAAACAAAATATGTTGACCAAAAACAGCC
>JAUUEB010000017.1:59144-76829 GCA_032362205.1 Clione limacina
GCTGTCTGCAAAATAGAGGTAATATTCCTCTATTACAAGCTGACCTCGACAGCATTGATAGTAAAAATATGTTTGCAATTTGTAACACCACATGTAATGCTCAGATTTGATGAAAAAATAAATTCTTATTTCTTTAAAAGGCCTTTAATTGAATCTGCACGCTCTGATTGACTAATTTTGATGCGCTGGTTTAGAAAATGTTATTAATTTTGTGATTAAACTTATATTGAGATCAATTATTTTACAAATTTGTTATGCCAGTAGAAGAAAACTTCAAGGGTATCCGCCCCAATTATTTTGCAAATTTGTTATGCCAGTAGAAGAAAACTTCAAGGGTATCCGCCCCAATTATTTTGTAAATTTGTTATGCCAGTAGAAGAAGATAGGTGAGCCAACTTCAACACTCTTGTCAATACTTGTTTACCTTTTAAAATGTATGATGATTTTACTGAAGTTTTTATAACTTTTATTGTGTTTTATGTTCCAGCTCAGTCAGAACCTGGCGAGGACCCTGAGGTAGTCAGAGCAAAGTACTTCATTAGAGATGAATTTTTGGTACGTAATTTGGCAATCTTCTGTAATTCATCATCAATGTTTATAGTCATTTTCCATGCTGCATGGGTCAGACTTTGCAATGGAATGAGGGTCCTCTAGAGGCAAACTATCGATAATTTGATACTTTCTTGGCTGACATTCTCAGTTGCATCGTTACTACAAATTGAGTTGATAGAATAGGCTTCTTAGTCTACTCTAGTGTCACTAGTGGTTTGCGTGGGCGCCAAGAATAGCCTCATTTTGAAAGGTCTATCAGGGTCTTCGTAGTTAGTTTTACTGTAGTGGTTTCTACGGTTTTTGTAGACATGTGTCTATTGGGCATCTCCAAATATTAGTGACATCAGACATCTACTTCCTGAATATTAGTTTCAATTTCGATTTTGTTCTGCATCAGGTAATATTACATCAATGTTGCTTTTGCTTTACCTAGCAACCAAGCTGGGTGACAGTATTATTTTATGCATTCCTGTAAATGTACATCCAGCTATACCACAAAATTATGCGGTGCATTCTGCATCTACCGAAAAATACAGGAGGCATAGAATGGCATGTATTTCGTCATGGTAACAGGTTTTTAGTCTTTAAGTTTTGTCTAACCGAGATCGACTTTACTTATTTAGGCTTGGGCTTATTAGTCTTTATGCATATTTGTGTTGATTTATAATGTCAGACACAATGTGAATTGTTTTGAGAACTTTTGATTTAATTTCCGATCCCCCAATGCCATGAACAAAATGGAAACAGTTTTCAATGAAATATTTTTTAAATGATCCTTCCAGTAGAACTGTATCTAGAAGACATATTTCTTAGAAACATTCTTGCATTGATCATATGAAGATAAAAATGTGTGCTTTCTCAAATAGGCTTCATGTGTGTTTTTTAGAATTTAATTTGGTATTGTGATATATAGAAAGTAGTGTTATTTAAGTGGATATTTCTAGCCTGTGAATGAGAAAGAAAGTAGAGCATTTCATCTGAAATAATTTATCTAGGTTTTTCCTTTCAATGTAATGAATGAAGATACTTACAACTGTCTTATCCTTTTTGTTATGTTAATATTTTCAGAGAATTAGCACAGCAAGTGGTGATGGCAGACACTATTGTTACCCTCATTTCACCTGTGCTGTGGACACAGAGAATATCCGCAGAGTGTTTGACGACTGTCGAGATATCATTCAGCGAATGCACCTACGTCAATACGAGCTTCTGTGATTTTTGGCCTCATCAAAGGCCAAACACTATTTTTATATTGTGATGCATCTCTGCTTTTTGTTGGATGTGTGTCTGTACCAGTATGCATGACTTCTTTGATCAGGCACGGATTCAGAGAATGGAAGCAGAAGGGCTGGCTGTAAAAGGGGCTCGGCGCTTCCTGTAATTCTCTTCCGTCCCTCTCCCTTGCCTTGCAGACCAGCAGGAATTGACTCATTGAACAGTCTGGAGTGCAGATACTTGGAGGACTATTAGTATTCTGAGGAAGATTGAGCAAGTCATGTTTTTTCTGGCAAGGCTGAGGTTTTTTCATCTTGACACTACATAGAAGATGGAAATATAAATCCTTTGTTTTATTTGCACACATACACATATGCATACATGTGCACACAAAGGGCCTCATATGCATTCTTTTAGGGACAACATACCCATATAACATACTCTTAGGTGTACACACACAAACACACTCAAATAGCATACACAGACACACACACTACTTGCTCAGAAGTAAACATCTAAGCACTTAACATTCAGAAGGCATCCACAATAGTATACCTTTTTATTAAGGCTTTTGTGGTGTCACCTTATACAGAGATGTTCGAACATGATTTGCTCACCATCATATTATGAGAATGTAATGCTTTGTGCTTAGATACACAAAATGCTTTGAAAACTCACTTTGTTACAGATTGCGCACATACAAAATAAATTATCTTTCATGACGAAGATATAAATCTTTTTAATTGCTGCTGCAAAATTTGCAGGGCTTGGCAATCCTGATGTGATATATGTGATAGTGCGGCAGCAAGTGGCCGCCAAGACAATATTTCTTTCATGTTAAAGCTAACACCACACATCAATGCCTGAATGAGTAGTTATAATTTTTCGTTGTTGAATTAACAGAAGATTAAGTGAAAAGAGTGAAAGAATTTTAAGAAGAGAGAAAAAATGTTTTAGAGATACCAAGTTTTGAGAAAGCTTGCAGATTTGGGTTAATGTTACACTGCTTTACTGTGGGATCTGAATTTTTGTTTTAATTTCTCATAATTTTTAAATTATTTGTTCTAGTTTTTTTTAACTCCCCTCTAAAAGCTTCCATTTTTTGTTCATTGTTTCTTTGAATGTTAATTGTATGTTTATACAATGTTTCAACGCCAGGATGACTTTGAATTCCCCACTATTTGTGCAGAAGTCTGTTCAATTAATTGGTTTTGTGGTTTTCTATTTCATTCTTGTTTTGCATCTGGCATTTTAAATGGCTGGCCTATCTTTTTAGAGTTATCTTCTAATTTTGTCCAGAATATTGTCACCGTTCATATTGGATTAAACAATATCTTACATATTGCGTGCAAAACAAATCAATAGAAATTGGTTCAAAGTTGTGTTATAGAGATATTTTCTATATAAGTCAAATTTAAGCTTTCACTAGATTTTCTCAATTTGAAAAACGGAATGTGTGACGCATTAGGTCGAAAGGTGCCACTTGTTGAACACAATTTGATATATTATTAAGATGACCATAGGGTGCACTATTGAAATATGGTTTTTGCTTGGTTCTTTTTCCCTCAACCATTTTTCTTTATAAGTAGTAAAGATTATGACACAAGTTTAAGTTTTTTATGTGTTTGAATCACATTTTTAAGATAGCAGCTCCTCTAAAAACCTGTTGTTCACAAAAGTTCAAACGCAGTTTTCTAAAAACCTTGTTTTCTCATAACAGCTGTGTATAAATCCATAGCTAATCCATTTTTTATTGAAACAACTTCATTTTTGCTCCAGATGTTCATGAGAGTGTCCAGATATGAAAATGTAGAAAATCAATTTTTGAAATTTGCGACAAGTGAATCCTTTTGATGAGGAGTGGTGACACATGTTAATTTGAAGTCTGAATCAAGTTTTTCAAGTTCTTAGATGTGTTGAATGTACAACAAAGAATCTGTGAAATTAAATGCATGATTTCAATGCTGTTTTCTCATTTCTTTATCTTCCAATATTTCTGACTCTTACGAAGAAAATTTAAAAAAATATATTGCAAATTCTCAGAATAGAATATTTAGAATGTGAACTAACGAAATTTTGTGAAAGGTAATTTGAACCAGTTTCTTAGGCAAACATGATATGCATATTGAATGAAGCAATATGAAGTTTAAATTCTTTAATTTAAAACAATACTGAATAGGTACCGAAAAATAACTATTTCCATTTATGATTGTTTCAGAGAATATTAGTCCATTGGTGTTTTAAGTATAGCGGCAATGCTGTGAGGTTAGGAGGGTATTGCATGGTTATCTCCAGTCATACCACTATATCTGTGGCTGTTGTTGTTGATTGACCAAACAAAATGAAGTTGGCTCTCTTATCTGACATGTGTCCAATGAATATTTCTGTAGTTGTTTTTAAAATGAAACTTCATTAAATCATTGCAATGTTAGTTTTCAGGGTAAAAGATAATTCACCTTCTTTTAGCAATTGTTTATTATAGCATGATTTGATACGGAAGGAAGGGGTTCAAGGAAGAAGCATGATAGTTAAAAGTTTTATGTTTTGTGGCGGATGCTGACAAAGCGCCGCTTGCAATCTGATTCATCTGAGATACAAGATACAGTTATAGTAGAGCTCAGATAATGTAAGAAGTAAATAAAACTACTCATCATAGTAGTGTTTTTAAAGAGATTGTGATATGTACAGCTGAGTGTTGTGGTTTCTTTGACAATGCTGCAATTATTACTTCATACTGCCTTCAACGTACATAAATATTAGGCATTTTAAGAAATCATTTGTGAAATTTGCAATCATCAGTTTTTGTCTCAAGTCTTAGTTCATGTTTCTGATTTTTATCATTCCAAACTCAACAAGAGCAGGATTATACAGTCGTTTTTTTCTGTTGACATTATTAACACCTCTATAGGCTAGTTTTCTATTGGTTTTAAATTTAGAAAAGAAGAAGATACTGTTCATGAAAAACAAAGAGCTTTGCATAAAACTTCAATGATGTCTTGTTAATCTGAAGCACAATGTCAGTTGAACCAGTCGTTTAAGGGAAGTGGAATATTGAAGCAGATTCTTTGTCATTGCTATCATGGCTTATTTAATACTTACAACTTGAGATTCAATCTAAGTACCTTATATGAAAAAAAAGTAAAATATGTAAGGCAACAATTGTATTTGTAATAAAATAAAGGGTAAGATACTCCGTGAGGGTATTACTAGTGGAGGTGTTTGTATTACATTACCTCTCAATACTTTTAAAAAGTTTTGAAATGTATTTCTACCCATTTTATTTTGTAAAATTTCAGACATGATTAGGATGTCTACTGAATATGGTGTACAAGTTACATTAACATTTTGCCTTGAAATGTGTAATCATTCTCATTTGCTTCACACATCTGTTAAATGGCAGGAGAGGTATGGAAATATGATAAATTTAAACTAAAAATTGGAAGTCACACTTTAATTATTTTTTCAGATTAATACAAAACACATTTTCTTATTTTGGTTGAATCTCTGGTTGAAATACCTTGCAACAATGATATAAATTAAGAATTCTGGCAAGAATTAACTGAATAGTTTGCTACTGCTCAGATGTATAGAGTTGAGCCATTGCTTTTGTTTTATTTTAGTTTGAACAGGAGAGCAAGAACTCTCTATCTTTTTATTTGCATGTCACCCTAATATTGAGGGATGCTCCCATTTTTGCAAACTTTTAGGGTTGTGAGGAACTAGCTACAAGTCAAATGCTTACTGTGGTTGTTATATAATCTGTCGTATGATTAATCCAAATTTTGATAATGTAAATAATATGCATGATGAGTTGTGAAGTATATTATAGCCAGTGGCTCTATAAACTGTCTACATAGGTTGTTTTTACATGCAAATCAGTGTGCCTGGCATACTGATTTTGCATACTTGTACTGTTTATTTAAATTTTTAGTTTTTTTTAATTTATCATGATTTTTAAAAATTGCTACAAATGAAACAAATAATTTTAATGAATGGAGAATAAGAGTGTGCCTAACATGAGCAAGAGGATGATAGTTTATCTGACCAGGGTTTATGTATTTAGAAAGGTGGTGGTTTTGTTTCTGTTTCAGTCTAATCTGTTATGAAATTAGGCAAAGATGTTCATACTAATCTATCCTATGTATCTACAGATTCTAAGAATAAAATCTCAAAAGTAAAGACTAAGAGCATTCTTTTGAAGGAAGTGAGACACTGACGATATTTTCGATGAGCTGAAATGTGTAGTCTCAATACTTATAGATCAACTCTTATTCAATGACAAGACGTTTTTCATGAAGTGTAAAGAGCATAACATCCAATCTTTTACTCATAATCAAACCACAAAAGTAGGAAATTTGAGTTTAATATGAATTAATTTTAATGTATTTTGGTACAAGAACAATTTAAACCAAGTTGTTAATAGTAAAAGTGTATTCAGTTTTTTACTTAGATACCATATTTCACTTGACCAATAGTTGTGAAAGGAATTTTGAATATAAACATGCTGAAACAAGTTGGTGGGACTACAACTTCCACTGGATAACTTTTAACATGTTTATAAGGAATCCACTTTAAAACTATTGATAAGCTGATCGTAGCACAGAAAAAAGGATGTTCATTGATTTGGAATTAATATATACAATAGCGGTTTTGTGCCTAAACAAAAGTGGCTCAAATTTAAGTATATTTTTTCTTTGGGCTTTTATTATCAACATTCTTTAAGCTGTTGCTAAGATTCTATTTGATTGACCAATAAAGGAAAAATATTTTTCTTATCTGCTTAGTTTTATTTTCAGCTTTTTATTAGACAAATGTTTTTGTTGTGCTTGCTTCAAAGAATCTTTGTGTGTTCAGTGCACTTAATCCGTCCTTAGTTAATGCCCAATTATAAAGAATGTATCTTGTTTGGGTTTGTTCAACTACAAGATTTAAATTCTCTACTAACATTTAATAACTCTATGGATGTAGCACTGACTTGAGATACCATTGTAAAATTAAAGTAGATATCAGACTGCTTAAACCATCCTGTCTGCATTTCTTTTGAATTTAGTAATTTTTGCCAAACTTGAATCAAGTCTTAAATAAAGATAAGGCTGAAACAGAATGTTCCAGTAAGAAATTATCTATTCTTATTAACGCTTCCAGCGAGCAATTTTTAAAAGCAGGAAAATTGTCTGTTTGGTAACTGTTTAAAGACAAGCCCCTGTTACATATGGCCAATATACTTGTAAAATAGGGCTAGAAAGCTGTATGTGTTACTAGAAAAATAAAGGATACCAAATCAAATAGATTCCAAGGAATAAAGACATTCATCAACTCTCAAGTGATATTTTCCTTTATAGGTTGATACACCAAGATATTGTTAGGAACTAAAGAGTTGGGAAAAAGAAATTAGAGGATTTCATATTAATTATGATTGCTGGAAGCATTAATTGAGGATATAGATAAGTTTTTACTGGCAAGATAAATTTAACAACCTCAGACTTGTTCCCAGATCTATGGCAGTGATGTTTTTTTTTAACTTAGGAGGGAAAGTACAATGATGAAGCTTAGGAAAACCAAGATAAACACTTGTAGCTTATCATATTTAACTATGCAATCAAATCATGTAGTTTCAAACATAATATATTGTTTTTTGATTAATTCACTACAACAAGTTCATGCCAAAAAGGGAATAATTATCACTGTGAATCGACTCCACCAAAGATATAATAAGAAATTAAGATCTTATTTCATATGACAAAATAATTAGGTTTGCTACTAAAGTATTAAGTAATGTTTTTTCTATATTGTGACTCACATACCTATTTTATTTAATCTAGAGAAAATTGCTGTAAAGATGTCTCTTCTGCAAGGTTGAATATTTTGCGATTTTGTAAGATGGTAAATTTTTCAAAATACAGAAGGCTAAAAGTTTTAAAACTGAAAATTAACAAATGATGCAGAAATTAAGAATAAAAAGTAAAGTGCATTTGCAGGTGCTTGTTTTGGCTTGTGAGAAAGACAGTACTTAAAGTACAACATTATTCAATCTTAGCTTACCTTGGGAATGAAGAATGCTATGCTTTCAATGATACACAATTAAAGGCTTTAACTACTGAAATACAGAGAGGAGTTGTCTATCCAAGATTACTTTACTTACACTTTCAGTATTTAAGGAGTGGTAAATTCTGTGTTATCAGTTTGCAAAATCCTAAAAATATCCTACTTGGCTGAAAACATTATTTACAGTAGTCTGCTCATAACGAATGAGTGAGTAGATTGAATGAACATGAAAGAATTTGATTTCATTATTGAATGTAAGGAAGTGTTTGTACTGTTACTTTTACTTTGATCATTTTTATTTGATTCATACTTTTTTAATTGATGTGATTATGATGAACTGATATGGTTTAGATTTTGTATTGGCTTGCTCACTATTAATAGGGTTGATAAAATGTGTAAATGGAGTTGAATTTGCTCTGTCATTTGTATGTGTGGTCAAATGGCGAAAATATGCTTTGTATAAAGCTGATATATAGACATAGAAATAGTATAAAGTGGTTGAACAAATATTGAGTAAAAGTTAGATGCATGGGAGTAAAATGTAAGTGAACTATGTTCACTTGAATAATTAGTAAACCCTATTCCTTTCAGCTGTGTTTGGATGAAGTGGAATTATAATTGTCTGACAGTTTTATAAGAGAGAAAACAAAACTGGTTAGATGTAGTGCTCCAGCAGAGACTTATAAAATATGCCTTTTAATGCGTTACATATTGTCATGTTGAATGTGTAAATTGTTACCTCATTACCTTTTATGTACATCTAAATTATTACCACTATTTCCATCAATGCTGTAATCAATCTATGTAAATTTGAAATAGTGGCACATCTACAAACAAGGTGTTATCTAGAAACTTTATTCTTTTTCTTCCTTTATCTTATGAAGGTAATCTCTTCCCTAATAAAAATGTTCTGTTACATTTTTTTAAATAAAGAAATAAGTCTTTGAACATGCTAAAATTGCCAATATCTTATTTTCATCCATATCCCCCCATCATATTTCATGGATCAGGATTGTTGATAGTTATCCCTTTTTCTTAGTGATTACTGCTAGTTACTACGTCAACCAAGTTGATATATTTCAAACTTAATTTTCTGTGATACATTGACTGAGAGAGGTGTCACAATTTGGTTTTCTGATGTCAGGTTCAAATATTCCTTTTTTGTTTCTTAATGGTATGCTTTTGAGTTTACTTTTGTAAAGAACTTGGAAGCATGAGCCACAGGTCACACATATAGTATGTGTAATATGACAGAACAGCTGATGTTTGCTAAAGCCAATAATCTATTGATTGCATGATATAATACAAGTCCAGTCCAAACCTGTCAACAATAAGTAAAAAAGCTATTCTGAAAAAACCATGTTAAACGTATCATCTTGGTAGCTTGATGCATACAAGGTTTTTAGTAAAATTTATCAAAATTATTGCCAAGGCCAAAAAATATTTATCAGAGCTTCTTGAGTTTGTTTCTCCCTTTTATTTATTATGATACTTGACAGTACTTGATCAATTGATAATCTGAAAATTGATATAGCTTCAAACACAGATTTTCAAATTGTGATCAGAGGCTGAGGCTATATAAATATATATATATATGAAAAAAATCCTGAGCCAGTTGGATAGATAATTGATGTCATTTCTTAACTCACTTGAGAGATTGTTCTTTATGTGAAGAAAACTATATAAAGTTTAAAAAATAATAACATTTGACTCGCTCAAGAATTTTATCATACAGCCTCTGAGCTCCCTCTTCAAGTTGTCCAGGAAATCCTTTTATTACTTGATTGAAATCAGTCTGACTATTGATCACCAAGTAACACAAGATGTTAGAAATTTTAAACATGTCAATGAAATGTTAGTTCTAGGCAACAGAAATTTTCTGTCATTTACATTACCTTAATTAAGTATTCTCTTAGGTTTTAAGTCTAAGGTGATTTTAAAGCAACTTCATACCCCCTTAATTATTTGTCAATGTGATCAAAATATATTGTTTATTTCGATTAATAAAATCAATCTATTTATGAAATGAAAAGTACAAAGTAAGAAAACAAAATGGACACTTGATGGAAAGACATATAACAAAGATTCAGCAATATTGAGCCTTAAATTTGTCATTACTTGAAGTCCTGAAAACTCTCTTTCTCAATCTTTTCTGTTATGTTTCATTCCTAAAGGAAAGTGGAAGACAACACAGTAAGGGGTAACATAAGACATACAATCATGTTGATTGACATTGAATTTCTTTAATTTTCTAGTGTTTTTTTCATTTCCTAATCTCTTTGTGTACCTTCAAAATCAGGAAGTGTTGATGCTTTCCTTCAGGTGTTTAAATGGTGCCATTTAAAAAAAGATAATCAAAGTATAACACAGCTATCTCACAAAGAAACATGTGTATATATATTATGAAAATATAAAACCGCATCCCTAAATACATACAATTTAATGACATTGTAGGAAGATAAAAATTATTATTTTTTGAGAATGATTGCTTAGCACTCTAAATCTTGCAATCCCCTTTTTGATAGCAAGAAACAAAATACAAAATTCACAGCACTACAGGAAAACAAACCATATTGAAAGTATTTCATTCATGTATCATTGGCAATGTCTAGTTTGTCACAAAACATCATTTCTTGCACGTTTGAAGATGATGTACAAACTTGGCGAAGGATTTAGTCTTTGTTACAATGCACCTTTTTGTTTTTGGAAAATGAAATTCCCAAGAAAGTGGAGCAAAATTCCTTGAGCTTTCATTGTTAAATAGGGAGAGACATGTATGTTTAGTTTGTTTACCCCTTAGTCTTACAATTGTCAGCATCATTTACAATATTGAACTAACTACTAATCTTTTAACATTTTATATGATGGCTTTGATTCTTGTTGTTTGGTTTATGCTTTAATTTTGGTCTGTTTTCTTTTACTTGAATAAATATCCAATTTTGAAATATTGATACTGATATTTCATAACCCTTTTAATCAATTAGCGATTTCCACCTCATATAATTTTTTACATTGGTAGCATACTTTTCTTTAAATAATGAATAGGTAGAACCAACTTTATAGAAGAAGTTATTTATCATTGTTCAAAATCCATAAACTTATAAATGTAATAAGTAGTTTAACTTATCTATATTGTTTTAATCTATTAAATAAAAACAACATTGTTTAAGGCAGACACCAAACATGATTGTTGGTGAAACTTTAATGGTATGAGAAATCTCTTTGTATCCTTATTTACTTCTCTCTGTTTAGTTAGGGTTTTAAAACAATGTTTTACTTTATGATGTTATTTAGAGAAGTAAATAGAACTGGTCATAGGGTTTATACTTGAACTTGCCTAACATAGGCAAACTTATCAAGGCAAACAAACTTTTCTTTCAAAGGAGTGAGTTATTGAAAGGATTCCATTCTGTTGATACACACTGGAAATGGTGAGATTGACCAGGAGTCCCCTTTGGCTTTCCCCCCTCATATGCTGAGGCTTTGCAACTGCTGATGTAAGATGTAATTAATTTTTTGTGATGAAATTTACTCATGATGTAAAGAGTAGGATTTCTCTCGTAATAATCCCCTTTTCTTCTCTATATCCCCTTACAAAATATCTCTTTTTTTTCTGTCAAAGCAAATTTATCCTTTGCATCTATAGATAGCTAAGTAGGACATTGTTTTAATTCTGTCAAAATTACTTTGCACTGAATACTCTGAGATCATCTTTTTTAAATTTTTATCAAAAAGTTATTTTCAAGGTGTGATTGTCATACATCAGTTTGGATATAAAAAGGTGTCCTATTTATCTCGCAAGATAGAGAGAAATGTGACTTTTCAAAATTTGGTTTTTATCAAGTTTGATGTCTCATATCAACCCATTTGATGCTCCAACTAATAAAAATGTATTTGGATTATTAGGAGAAATGCTAGATGTAAGTCTTATCTCACCACTTCCAGAGTTTACTTTTACTTTTTTTGTTTTATTTCCCTCCGATGATTTGAAATTTACATGTAAACAAACATAATAATATATTAATCTGCATTATTAGAATGTTTGAAGACGTTCACGCTCATGCATAATTCAACCAACAGATTGTATTGTATGTAATTAACCTTTGTTTGACCTGTGAATTACGAATGAAAGACTATGTACTGCACAACTTGCTTTCTTTTTTTTCTTAATGTTCTATCTTATTTTGTAGTGTTTCTGTCAATTGATTAAGGAAGAAAATTGTAGACAGATTGGAGATACCATTTTGTGATTTTTGTTAGCTTTCATTCTTATGAATTTAAGGATGCAAATTGACTCGTTGACTGTTTTACAAAAACATCAACCACTGCCTCCTAAACTTAATACCAACAAAGCTGTCAAAATTCTTAAGTTGACAGGGAAGAAACATTTCTATTAAGACAGTGGAACTAGGTTATAATGAGACCTATTGAAGCCAAGGTATCTTAAGAAGCAATATTACATGAAATTATGTTTTGAATAGTCTGTCAGTAAATAATAACACCAATGGTGTAGGCAACAGAAATTAGAGCAAAAGATCCTGGATAAGGATGTGAGATTTTCAAATGGAAAACGTGGGTGAAAATTGGTATCCAATTGTAGCAATAAACAGCGCTGTTCTTGTTTCTAAGTGGCAGGACAATGGAACAAGAATTCAGTGAAGAGATTTGCATTCGAGTCCAGTGTCACATTTATACCTTAGGAAAGAAATTTCATAAACTTTTCCCAACTCTGCCCAGTTGAAAATTGGTGCCAGACCTTAAATAGTATAATGATTTGTAAGGCCTTGATTGCGTTACAGGCAGCTGTCTTGTATGCTTCTAAGAAATCAGATATAGTTAAACTGCACACGCTTAAGCCGAAAGTCTACACATAATACACACGTTTATAGATATAAAATAAATAAGAGATTCCCCCTCCTTTTAAAATGGAATACAGTTATACTGTTATAGTAGTTCCATAGGTAATTAGTTCTTAAATGGCTTGGAATTCAGATGCTGTTTTTTGCATACAGTCTTGTATCAAAATTTACCTTATAGGTTCTCAAATGTTATTTATATTTACAGGTAAACAAAAAGTTAAAACATTAAAAATAAACAACTTTTTGTTTACTTGTATATATGAATAAAATGAATGAACCCATTGAGTAAATTAGATATTAGACTGTATGCAAAAGTGGCCTATGAATCCAAGTCATTAAAGAAAAAAATTGCAAAAATCCTCTTTCCCCTGTGTGTAAACAACTACAATACTGAGTTAATGGGATCTGGGCATCTATGTATCTGGATGGCTGTCTTGTCAGCATGAGTGGAAGCTTCTCGCGCTAGGCACTGAAAGCCTGTTGTACAGCAAAAAGCGAGTTGCATACTGCTATCATCAATAACTTAGTTTTCTTTTTATGAGTTTTCCATTCTGTACATCCGCTGCTTGTTGCCCCCAGCATATGGAATTTTACAGAAAAACAGTGGATTTACAGAATTCTTTTTAAAAGAACAATATCATGTTTCCCTAAAAACTTGGTTTGATAAGCAAGACAATAGTATTATGATTCTGTTATTTCTCTTTTAATGTACAGGTGAATTCACTTATAACGAATTGCTTGGGAAACGGAGAAATGTCCGTTATAAGCGATAGTTCGTTATATAAAAACTCTGAAATCAGGGGAATTTGAAATCCGAGACATATTTCCCATTGTACGTGCCTTTTCATCAACTTCTTTGAATATATTCTCTTTTAACGTGAGCGTCTTTCTCTTTGGTGGCGACATCTTCGACGGTTCGGAGTAAAAAGGAACATATAAATTAATTATTACCAATTGATAGGTAGCAGACCAAAAAACATCTCCATTCATCATACCACGCGGTGCACGTATACGCGTGAACGCATGAGAAATCGTCTACACTTGATGACCTCTGATAGTGGTAAGACATACAGTTATAAACACATGTCAAATTTGTCACCCACCGTCCGCCACCCGCTTAGCCTAATTCGTACGTCCACACTGCTCACTGCACAGTCATAATTAAGTCAATAACAGTGGCACGAGCGGCGACTATTGAAACAATTCTGATGCATGAGACGATGATAATTGCATCACAGAAATTGGAAACAGCTGTCGTGCTTCACGAAATAATGACCAAACTGATTAATTTGTCTTGATTTTGCTCAGCCGTTTCTTTAATTCTTGTTCGTTATAAGCGATGTCATTGGAATCGTAGTCCGATATAAGAAATAAATTTTAATGATACAAAGAGGGATATATTAAGGTAGTTTTTACTTTGTTCGTTATATATGAGAATTCGTTATAAGTGAATCTGTATCTGTCTTTCTTGTGTTTGTTCCTTCTTGCTTATATCTTACTTTATCCTTATTGGCAATGTGAAACAATGTAAAGTGGTATTTCACAGTAGCGCATGAGTGGCTTCACCAAGACAGCCATCAAGGCATATTACCATGGATCTAGGACATTGTCTCCCCCATCATTTTAAGCAGGTAATGAATTGACACCCTACTACCAACAGCGCCCTTCTGCCCTGACCTAGTATTTCCTGTCCTGCTATATTTTATACTAGCAACTTTGTCTCGTTAATCTCTCAAGAATTAGCTCAACAGAGGAAGAAGTAGAAGAAAGTATCCCAAAATCAGAACCCCTGCAAAAATGCAGGGTGTCATTGGTATTTTTTAAAGCCTTGATGCGTCCCTGCATTTTATTTAAAAAAAAGAAACAAAACACAATTGGTAGTGTCAAGCCCCCTAGTTTGCAATCCCTAAATAGGCCTCTCTGCTTTCTACTACTTTCTTGAAAGGACACTCAACCTATAAAAACCTGGGTTGTTTGCTTTGCGCCATCAGTATTTTTGTTTTGCCCCACTATATACGCCCCTGCTTTTCTACCAAAAGAAGGAAGCACAAATTGTGGTTGTCTCTGACTTTCAGAAGTCATTTTGGTCATATTCTGGGGTTCACTTATTTGTTGAAGATTTTTTGTTCATTAAAAATTTGTTTCCTCTTTAATCAACAATTGATGGAAAACTTTTCATACAAGGAAAAGGAACCTATGAAAGAAAAAAATACAAACAAACTTAATTCAATATTTATTGAGAATGTTGACAGGTTCCAAAGTTAAGACGGAGCAACATTATTGACTGCATACATCTGTGGCTAAAAACTTTCAAGTTGTCCACATCTGGCTTCTTAAGGTAATGGAAATTCAGCACACTGCAACATGTTGTACAGGTGAATTCACTTATAACGAATTGCTTGGGAAACAACTGAGTTAAAAACTCCAAAATCAGGGGAACTTGTTGAAATTGGCCAGTTATTTCGCTCTTTCCTCCCAATGTATATCCTCTGATTTTTGCATGCATTGACAAAAACAAATTTTTCTAATAAATCTGTGTCTGCATCACAAGACATGTGTTTCACGATCAGACTGATTCATTCTTCTTGGTATTAATCTTGGCATTCTTGTTCAATGGTAGAAAGAGGGATATATTAAGGTAGATTTAACTTTGTTTTTAATAACTGATTATTTGTTAAAAGCAATTTCGTTATAAGTGAATTCACCTGTATGACAGTCTTGTTGGAGATAAACATTCAGATTTGGCTGACATCAATTAGGACTAGTCTAATGCTTGTTGCGCAATTATTCCATTGGACCAAAAAAAAAATCAAAAACACCAAACATGCAAAGATTGAATCTACAAATTATTCCATGTGAATTACATTTCTTACACGAGAATTATTTTTTAAATTTGGATATTAACTTTTTTCTATAGAGTTTATGGTGCATATAAGAATCAATATAATAATCATATTACGTGACATTTTATCATAGGATTGCTGAGAAATGGCATCTTAAAGTATGGCACAAGTATAAACAATTTAAAATGGCTTGTACCTAATTGTCCCAGAAAAGTACTTTATGTAAGAAAATGTCCAGCCATCTAGAGTAATTGCATACACTTTGAATATCTTTCTTTTTGATTACAACTTTGCAGAAAAACATTGTTTACAAGAGGCTACCCATCCCTGTACGCCTTCACCCACAAAGGCTTTTGTTTATCTGAAAGCTACGCAACCACTGCACTCAACATAGTCATAGTGCCAGAAGAGTGGATAGTAACCATGGAATATATATATGAATATAATTTGGTTAAGAACTTCATGGGACAAATAGTATTTCAAATGTCTACCCCCAAGCGTGTATGTTGTGGTTGATTTTAACATATGAAAAACATGATGTACGAGAAAGGGTTAGAGGTAATTTTCTGTATATTTAAGTAATGACCAAATATCAGTTCACAGAGTACAGAATGTGTGCAAATATGGTAGTACAAACAGTGTTAAAGGCGTAATAACCAAAGTCATAGATCCTGTAAAACCTACTGTTAGGGGTGTAAATTTGTTCCAAAAGATTAAAGGTGGCTGAATAAATCCATAAATGGATAACAATGGAAGGCAGAGGAATTTGAACAATGATGAAAATTTAACATTAAATGGTTTTCAAGTTTACATAAAAGCACCTAGTGAATGACTTAGCAATTTTTTCAATACTGACTTATGCAAAATCACATGTTTTTATATTTCTAAGATATTTGTTTTATCTGTTAACAAGTTTTCTCATTCCTCTTTGGTATAATAATAATAATGATAAGCCAAAAGGTAATATAATTGTATGATACTATGATAATCAACATTCAATATTTGAGTCCCAAAATACTATGATAATCAACATTTTAATGTATTTATCCCAAAATACTATGATAATCAACATTTTAATGTATTAGTCTCAAAATACTATGATAATCATCACAAGAAATCAATGAGGTCATCACAAGTGAAAAAGATGTCAATATATATATGAAAAACATTTTTAGCAACTTTCATGTTATCAGAACAATGTCAATTATACTTGGATGCATCAAATATGGACAGTAACTTAAATGTCTGGAATATTCATATACATAGATATTTCATTTTATACAAACAAACAAACTAACAGCGTCTTATACTTTTAGATGAACAAACATGTACACATTCAAAACATCTAAATATCAACTTAAACAAAAAAAATACTAAACAAAAACTTACCAAACTTAAAACAAAAGCATGGACAATATGATAAATTGAGTAATAAGTTCCCCAAAAATGGGATCTTTTCTAGCCATTTAATCATAACAAAAGATCATTTAAAAAAACAACTTATACAGTCATCAGTCCCTAATTTTGATTCATAAAAACAAAAGTGTTGCATTAAAAGCAACATTGCCAAATAAATGCAGGATATCTATAAATATAACTTGTAAAACACATGTGAGAGAAAACGTCCCAAAAAATAGGGACTTTTCTGAAACCACAAATAATAATGGATTAATACAAGATAATTGACAAGATAATTTAAAAAAATTACAGTTGAAACCACTTAAATTGAAAAAAGCTCTTAAATAGAAAAAAATTGTTGTTGTAGAAATCAAGAAATCAATAGAAAATAACATAAATCTAAATAAAGTTAAAGGAGAAAAACAAAAAAGCAAGAAAACAAAGAGACAAATTGATCTGATCATAACATATCAGAAAAAAAACACTTACATTGAAATCACTTAGAGGGATGGAAGATTGCATTCCAAAGGTCATCATGTCCTTTCTGCTACAAATATTAGCAAAGCGCAACATGCAACAAGTTGAAATTGATCTCAAATCCTGGGAACTCCTCACAGAGAAAAGAGACCTGTGGCTTACAAAGGTGTATATATAAGTACAGACAGAGAATCTCTGGATTCAAGAGTGCACTAAAACATAGCGCTGTTCAAAAATAAAGATGAACGGGCCTGTGGGACTAAGAAGCGGTATACTGCACAAAAGCAGCTTTAGAA